>PISX010000674.1:0-250711 GCA_004024625.1 Mellivora capensis
TATAAACCTCTTTGGAAGTCATTTTGCATGAGATGCTTTCTGTGGATTTATCTCACCTAATCTTCACTTCAATCCTCTGAAGCAGGCACAATTATTTTCTACCTTTTAGTGAACAGGAAATAGGCTGAGCAGGGTCAAGTCCTTTCTCCAAGTCTAGCAGCAGACGTGCCGGGATTTCAATCACAGGTATAACTCAGGTGCTAGAAACCCAAGTGAGTTGCAAAAAAAGATTTATTTATTAAGAAGCCGCTCTGTTCCTATGGATTCCATATGAACTGCTTAAAATTGCACTAGCAATTAGGAATGA
The DNA here is from genome assembly GCA_004024625.1 of Mellivora capensis. Classification (NCBI taxonomy): domain Eukaryota; kingdom Metazoa; phylum Chordata; class Mammalia; order Carnivora; family Mustelidae; genus Mellivora; species Mellivora capensis. The sequence continues at coordinate 308 of PISX010000674.1, forward strand.
CTGGTAAAGTCCCTGGGCAAAGACATCCATTTTCAAAATGCCTCAAGCATCTCCCTAAATGTACGCTATTAAAGTTGATTTTAAGACTGCATAATGCATCTGATGGAAATTAATTTACCTGAAATAACTTTGAAAGGTTGCATCTGGGCCATGCCTGTACCTAATCTACATATTTATGGCTCCCACTTCCTTCAAAATGGAAAGTGCTAATTAAATCCCACAGAAACCTCCCCCACGTCTTTGTGCTAATTCTTCTTCAATTTCTCTCCTGCTTTCTGGTATATGACGTACCTAACTGACTCTTACACAGAGGTTCTGTCTTGTCCAAACATGAGTTGTAAAATTTTCCCCCTGTTTCTCCAACTCTGGGATTTATAAATTCAAAATGGGAAGAACAGCTTTCACCCAATGAAATGAAAAGCATCTAATTGCATGAGCTCTGTCTTGTCTTTGTAATGCAATAGTTCTGGAAGGAGTAAAAGCAATTCGATGCAAAATTCCCCAAAAGATAAAAATGGTATGTGCTCATCGTGTATCGATAGCAGTCCCTACCCCCTACCCGCCAAACTGGATTTTTACCTCTGCCCTTCAGTTCCACGTCACCATGAATCATTAGGGTTTACAAAAGTCTAGACACTGCTTGTGGGCAAGCATTTTTTATCAATGTCACTTTGACATCCCAGATATCCCATGGTGGTGCTGCCTGACAGCTTGATTCCAGATGGAATAAAGGAAAGTTCTCTGACGATGAGACTGTAATGGTCCCGGATCTTTATGAGGCGAAGTGTGCTTGTTTGGACAAATCTCGGTCCTGAACACGGTTCACTCAGGCACACACACGACACAGAAGATGAATGTGGCCCAGGACGTGCTCCATATGTGAGCTGTCACAAGGCGGGCTGGGGAATGCTCTGCGGCCATGGATGGCTAGCACACGGACTAGGAAAAAGTTCAAGACCAGCTGCCTACGCCTTCACCTTCGGGTCAACCTGCATATCGCTCTGAGGGACCCAGGTGGTTAAAGGAGGCACCTCTAGCTCTTAAATCCAGCAGAACGCTCTGGGTAATTCCGGCTCCACCCCTCCGTGATCCTCTGTCCCAGCAGGTGCCCATACACGGATTTGCAGACTTGCTCACTGTGCTCACTGGGTGCAAGGGACATGTACATCAGGGTGAAGGGAGGGATATTGCTAGGAAGATGGACGAGAGGGCAAGTGCCCTGTAACTAAACCCTTTACCCTTTCTCTAAGCAAGTACACTGGGCAACAGTGGAAGACTTTATTCTGTTTCTTTCCCTCTCAGTTTGTTTAGGGATTTCTTTAAAAAAGACAAGTTCAGGGGCACCTAGGTGGCTCAGTCAGTTAAGCATCTGCCTTCGGCTCAGGTCATGATTCTCAAGTCCCAGGATTGAGTCCCGCATAGGGCTCTCTGCTCAGCGGGGAACCTGCTTCTCCCCCTGCCTGCCATTCCCCCTGCTTGTGCTTTCTCCCTCTCTCCCAAATAAATAAAGTCTTTAAAAAAAACAAAAATAAAACAAGAGAAGTTTGTTCTCTCCTTCCAGGAGGTGGCTGTGCTATTATTTCCCCACTCTCACAGGGGCTGGGGCCAGAGGGAAGCACCCATGACCCCCTCGACATTCTCCCGCATTCTCGTCTGTCACTGGCAAAAAAGGCACAACAAGGGCTATGGCCGTAGCCTGGGCTCCAGTTGCTCTGAGAGTCCCCATCCCCTGGCTGGGGAGTCCCAGCTGCCAGGACCTCACTGCTGACGCTGAGTCTACAGGCTAGGACATGTAATGACATTACCGGGTGAACATTTATATCTACCGTTGAATTCTCATAATTCCATGAGCTGGGTACTATTACCATTCTCATTTTGTCAGTAAAAAAAACAGAGGCACAGGGAGGTGAAGTAACTCGTCCTCTTGGATCATCTACCGAAGAAGCGGGGGAGCCAGAACTCAAACCCTGGTAGGGTCACTCCATAGTTTTAACTACTAGTTAGACTACTAGTTAACTAGTTAACTACTAGTTAGACTACTAGTCAATGAGTACTGACTCCAATATCCTATCATTCCCATCTTCGGGAAGCTTTTCGGGGGTGGGGCTGTCCCTCCACAGGGTTTTGACTGCTTGCTTCCCTGGCTTCCACCCTAAGTCGAAGGAACAAAGGGAAAGAGAGATGAACCAAGTTAGGAAGATGGCTGGCAACAATGCTCACAGCTACTTTCTCCCAACATTCTGATTAAAATGAACAAAACATAAAAATCCAACCCCAAATATTCGCAGTTAATGAGCAAAGGAGGAAAAGGGCATACCTGAAGGAAAAGGGTGTCACTGAATAAAGTTAAAAAAACTGGTGCTTGAGAAATAGAAAATTCTGGAGTGAAGTAGAGAGGCCGGCTGGCCACAGGTCCCCGGAGCTACACGGGTACGTTAACCCAGGGAAATGAACTAACTCTCCAGAAACTCAGTCTGCCAAGATGGTGAGCCAGCAGCTGAACCTCAAGATGGACGCTCATGCCAAGAAGTTGTGGCCCAAGTCCAAGAGGGAGAAGCCCAGAGTAGAACTCGGTCTGCTCCAAATTCACGTGTTTCTTCAGCAGCCTCTTCCCCCCATGAGGTGAATGAACAACCAGGCCCCACTATTCAGAGTTCCCCAGCCCCAACCCCCCGAGTGAGAGAGAGAGCTGGGAGTACTTCCAGGTGGGCTCTCAGGACGCGAATGCGGTACGGAGGGCCTTTCACACAACACAGGACCTGAGACAGTAACCCTCCTTGCTTGCCTTCTTCAAATCCATCCCGGAAGGAGCCCGAGCGGCTCATGGTTCTGCTCTTCTCGTCCAGGGACACGGAGCTATTCCGGAATCGGCTATCGGTGTACGGGTCATACTGCCCATCGGCATTGGAGAGGCTGTGGGTCCTCAGCATGGTTGGGTTGGACAAGCTCATCTGGGTAACGGTGGTGGGACTCGCTGGAAAAGAAAGGATGGGGACTGAAAGGTGGGAAAATCATGTCTCTCTTCAAATCCTAGATGGGGATGATGAGGGGACTGATTAGTATCGGCCATATCTGTCCCTGCCAACTCCCCTCCCTAGTCTGTTTTCTAGAAGGCTATCACATCCACATTTGAATAACGCACGGAGAGCTAAAAATAAGGGAGGAGAGGTGGGTCATTTCCAAAGCAAGTCTCTGGGCCTCAGCTTTCCAACTTGGCAGGTTCCAACAAGCCAGTGTCACCTTCCAGGCATGAGCTAATTACTCCCTGGGCTCATCTGGAACAACTCCCTCTAAAGCCAAAGCCCAAAATAGTCCAACTGGGCTTTTGATCAGATGGGAAGCATTTGTGCATGACAAGAAACTCCTGCCTCAAAGAGTTATGGCTGGGAAAGAACAACATGAACACAGGTCTCACTGCCTCCAAGGGGGCATGCTTGTAATGGCACCTAAAGAGCTTCAGGGCGAAGGGGCACCACCCCTCCACCTTGGCCCAAACAGGATTTTTTAATTAAAGTCCTGTCCATTTCAATACTATACAGTATTTCCAAAGTATCTACCTAGTTAATTAAAAAGGAAAAGTGAAGCCTTACTTGATAAGCCACACCTGTCCTTAAAGACACTGTGTTTATTACTCGTAATAATCAAAAAAGGCCTCCCTTCTAAAGAGCAAGATGAGAGTGGGCAGGATTTTCCCTCCATCAGTCTTTGAGGGCTCAGCTCCCATTCTTCCTGGTAATTCTAGCCAGGATGGATCTTCTCTTTTCCTAACTATATATAATACTCGCTACCTGATCATTGTCAGTTTTCACACCGTTTCATATAAAGCTTTGGATTGTTCTCTTACCCTGATTATGAGTCTGTGTGGGTGTGTTTGTCTCTCTGAAAAAGAATCCATTAACATGTCAGCAGGGGCTGTCTTACAAATTCTTTTCCTTTCCCCACTGTGCCAGTCAAAGCATTATGTCAGTAGTAGGCATTTCCAAGAATACATGTTCACTCAAAACCGGATCTTTATTTTCCAGCTTAATAGAGCAATGCAGAGGACCAGACACGGGGTACGCTACAACTTTTCAGATATAAACCTTCAGAAGTCTTAGAAACAATACATTCTTCTCAAAAGTAGAATGGTTAGGGCACCTGGGTGGCTCAGTGGGTTAAAGCCTCTGCCTTCGGCTCAGGTCATGATCCCAGGGTCTTGGCATCGAGCCCCACGTGGGGCTCTCTGCTCAGTGGGGAGCCTGCTTCCTCCTCTCTCTCTGCCTCCCTCTCTGCCTACTTGTGATCTGTCAAATAAATAAATAATAATAAAAAAATCTTTAAAAAAAAAAAAGTAGAATGGTTTGGTCTTTACTATAACCCTACCTACACCAACCACATAAATAAATTACTGATAAGAGTACCAAAACCTTTTCTCTTCTCTCTCTTTTGCTATTACTTCCCTATAATCAAGTTACATTGCTGAGGGCTGATCAACACGGAGGGCTTTGACCACTTGGCAATGACCACAGGCTTCCTTCAAAATACAAGATTAACCTCTGCCCCCCGGAGCTGATCCCCACAGCTAACCATCAGTGGCTACTCACCAAGCTGGGAGAAGTTGAATCTCGTTCCCGAGGGAGATGTGACGCTGGAGCCAGAGGAGAAAGGGGAATTGGCAGCAGGGTCCTGCAGGCCTCCTGCAGAGTGGGACCGTAACCATTCTTTTGCGTCTTCTTGGGTGCGAAGCTGGGAGGTGGGAGTATACCTGGATAGACAGAAATTACGCTGGGATTAACTATGAATGACACTTAGGAACGTGAACTCTGGGGAGCTGATGATAAATAGATGAAAAAAAAAAAACAAAACAGAGCCAAAGATGATGTTTAAAAAAAAAAAAATCACATCACTACATATCCTGAAACTTATGAAGTTTCTCCAAACCTTTTTTGCTACTTGGCTGCCTTTGGGGAAAACTGCAATTCTTTTTAGTGCGGAGGATAAAGGGAGCAAGATTGGTAAATGCTCAAAGGAGCCGTCCCTGGGTGTATCTGAAACATGTTGATTCATGATAGTGTCATTTCAAAGCCCCCACCTTGACGGGGCTGGGGCAGCAGAAGGAGCTGCCGTCAGAGCTTCGAGGGAGTTTTAATTCGATAGCTCATGGCAGCCGCATTCTCGGGCCCACGTAAGTGGCCGCGAGTCCCAGCGTATCAGAAACCAGAAGTGACAGAAAGTGTGACGATACCGACACTGTGTTCACTGCAACGAAGCCTCGGAAAGTCTCTGTAATAGGAACTCCAAATCACTGGGTGCCACAGCAGTCACGGGACCCAGCTCCTCATTTATTACATAACAGGTCTGGTAATGGTGTATTCAAGGTCCCCATTGTGCCGGGTGCCTGCACAGGCATCTCGCCAACACCTCCCACCCACCTGGCCAGGCAGAGGCTACTATCCCCATTTTACGCTGCAAGAAGGGGAGGGCCTGCCTTGCATCATGTGCTGAGGTTTCATCCATTTTACGTCTGATTCCAAAATCCATGCTCTTCTCATCATGCCCACAGGCAGCATCTCAAATTTCTGAAGTGCCCAGTGGCCAGAGTACCTTTGGACTTACACACAGATTACTGTGGGGCGACTACTGATTATGGAACCAGAGGGATTCCCTGGACTCGAGAAGAAGAGTTGCTGGTATCTTGGCATTTTGTGTGGATGTGTGGGGAGGGAGGAGCTAGGAGGGACAGGCAGAGTGTATCTGCTGTAGGTGATGGACATACAATTTCCTGGGTCCCATCAATTGCATGAAGATAGCCTAGCACGTATCTCTATTCTGAAATTTTAAAAAACAATTTAGGGGCACCTGGGTGGCTCAGTGGGTTAAAGCCTCTGCCTTCAGCTCAGATCATGATCCCAGGGGTCCTGGGATCGAGCCCCGAGTCAGGATCTCTGCTCATCGGGGAGTATGCTTCCCCCTCTCTCTCTGCTTGCCTCTCTGCCTACCATGATCTGTGTGTGTCAAATAAATAAAAATCTTTAAAAAAAAATTTAAAGCTACATCATTTTGATAGAATAGATCCACTGGGGGGGAATATATATATATAAAATTATATATATAATTTATAATTATAAAATTATATAAAAATTTATATTTTATATAAATTTATATATATAATATATATATTATATATATTTTTAAAATAAAATAAAATAAAATAAAAAATATATATAAATATATATATTTATATATATATATTTATTTATATATAATATTTATTTATATATATAATATATAAATATATATATTATATATATAAAATAAAAATTATAAAATTATATAAAAATATATAAAATTATTTAAAAATATATAAAATTTAAAAATGTTACTCTTTAGAGGGATTAGCTTCCTAGATAATTACGCTTCAGAGGCAAGAGTAGGGACTCAATGTCAAACTCATCTTGGGAGTGGCATGAACTGAGTATTATTAGTATGAAGCCCTCAGAGGCACGAAGAAAACCGTGAGGCACAAAAGGTCTTTGCCAACCCCCCCCATGGCCACAGTGCTGAACTTCCTCCCGCAGGACGTCTGTTGGGGCATTTTCAATACTCTTATTCTTAGATTCTCAGAATTGGCTTTCCTTGAGTCCCTACTGAAAGGCAGCATTGATACCTACCTCACATTATTGCTCAAAATGCTCTCAGCCTTAAGAGCTGCAGGTTTTTAACCACAGACATACATGACAGCAATGAAACATTTCATTCCAAGTTCCTTTTTTTTGCGAAAGCACTTAATGCTTAGTGCAGTGTGAAGCAAATGCTACGAAGAACGAGGTGTTTTAAGAGCAGGAGAAATGACAGCGGCAACCGTCATACAGTAGGACCGCAGGGCAGGCGTTAGAACTGGAGTCCCTCTGGTTGGCAAAGGGAAGGAGATGGCGTGAGCAACGGTGACTTAAGGCATCTTGCTTAACCAGGACTTGCACCAAAAATGAGCCACGACTTACAATGAATGGAAGGACATTCCTTCCCGGTAGTCTTTTCTTTATACCAAAGCCAATCATCACACTCGTGTCTTGTAGGGCACCAAAAACAGACACAATTTTCAATGAGAATACTTATAGGAAAGACAAAGCACCCATCTTTAGTAATTTTCTATGGCCCCCAAAGTTGAATCTTTTCCAACTTGGGGAGATTATTTCTCTTCTTTGCCCATATCCTGGCTAACCAACGTGCCACAAGTCACGTCCTTTCTTTTGGAAGACAGCCGTGAACAGAATGGTCAGGGTGAAGAGCTCACAGATGGAACCCTGTGGTCCCAGGAGAAGCAGTCCCTGCTCTCTGGGCTTGCCAAGGGGTATTCTTCATGAGTTGGCTTTTGCCATAATAAGCTTGAAAAAGCACAGCCTCTGCCCAAGCAAAAAAGCCAACAGATGGAGCGATGAGAATCAGAGGGTGCCAGGGGAGCCCCGTTTCAGAGGGTCCTGCTGTGGTGGCCAAAGCGGGGACCCCAGCCCAGCCCTCATCCCTCCCTCAGCCATGAGTGTCACGCAGCCAAGCCCCAAAGCCACACCAGATGGCACGGAGGGAAGAAGGAAGCGCAGATACCTGAGTCCTTTTTTAGGCAAAGTGTTCCTATCAAGGTGCGGGTCACTGTAGGAAAGTTAAAACAAAAATGAGAACTTCAGAAAAGCACAGGGAAAGCAGGCAAGGGAAGGAGGGAGAGGCTAAGGAGAGACCAGAGATCTGGAGCAAGAGCCTCACGGCACCAGGGAGCGCTCCCTTCTATCCAGCTGCACATGCAAGACATCCACATCCACGGAAAACAAGAGACACCTGATCCTGGGCCTGGCCGACCCCAGCACACACCTTATATACCCCCGAGGCACCAGGAGGCCTGAGCCATCCACTGGACCCCAAACTTCCTCTTTTGTCACAGAAGCAAAGCAAAACTCAGGGGCTGCCCCAGGTCGAAGCAGAGCCCACACCTGCTGCTGCCCAGTCACCCAGGCTTGCACCAGCACCCCTGCTTCTTAGAGAGAGAGATGCCAGCACCCCTGCATCTGACCCTCCCCAAATGCCATTGACGATGACTCCATGTGAGAGAAGGGACTTGCTGGAGGGTGTCAAGAGGCCAGCAGTCTGCATATTTGGAATTCACCTGGAACAACATGAATTCCAAACTAAGGTCCTTCTTAGTTTGGTGGAGCTTGTTGAGGAGCCCTGGGCCCGAGGACGGGCAGGTTTCAACTTGCCTGCTGATAAAGTCAAGGCATTTGGATTTCCAAAGAACAAGGTTTTAAAGGCTTGGTCTGTGAGTCTGACAAAAACAAAGTTTTTGCCACGGACAGGGTGAGAGGATTTTCATTAATTTTTTCTTCCTAGTACGAAAAAACATCTGGTTGTTGTATTTGGCTAAGCTGAGGCTCCCCCACAAACTGGAGGTCAGTATCCATCTCTGAGGCCCACCCACAGGGCAGCTAGGGGCAAGCGAGCCCCTAAGTTCGCAGAGCCTCACCCCTCCATGTCCTCTTTTGCACGATCATTCCAGGAAACGGGCACACAGAACACAACAGCCTGTGAGACGCACCAGCCAAACAGCAGGAAAGGATTTTCTGGAAGGGAAGGGAGTCAGGTGCATGGGGAGTAGGGGCGGGGGAGACAAAGGTGAGGGCCCCGCCGCACAATGGGTGGGAGATCATTTCTGGGCTGGGAGGCGGAGGGGAGAGGGAGGGAAGAAAGGGTGGGGAGCTGGGAAGCAGGAGCATGCCACAGGAGGGCAGAGATGCAAGGGAGGGCGTCTGCCGCCCCAGTTCAAGCCCCAGTTCAAGTGGTTGAGCTTCCTTCCCAAGCTGGGGAGGGACAGGCCGGCCCAACTCCACCGCTTCTAGGGCTGGGGTGGACAGCGGAGCAGACCCTCACTGGCATGTCTGGGGCCACAGCGTCCAGCAGAGCCACGAACACAAGCGGCAGCCTCAGGCCAACAGCCTCACACAAGACGTCTGGCTTGACACGGACGGGCAGAGGAACCTGGAGGCTTGGTGGGCTCCCGGGCCTACAATGTCATTACCTGTCCTGTTTCCTGGGCAGAGTACTTCTGCAGAACTTAGGGCTAGCAGCAGGGGAAGAGAGAGGGCTAGAAGTCCAGGCAGGTAGAAAATAAGAGAAGGAACATTAGATGGGAAGAAAAGGGAGGGGTCGGACACACACAATGATTAGAACATTTCTTCTTTTCTCATTCCCAACGCGCATCCCGGCGTTCTGGCCTACGTGGAGAACAAGACACACAGCACGCCGCAGTGAAATCCGGGGCTCTGAGGCCGCTTTGAGTGTCTCGATCACTCTGGTTGGCAGCCCTTTAATAGGAGGGTGCCTGCTGTGATACCCACCAAGTCCACCCCACTGCCTAGAAACGTCTCCTGCCACCCGCTCTGCCTGCACAATGACAAGGGTTGCGGGGGGGCGGGGGGGGCGGTGAGCAGCTGGTGAACGAACAGGATAAAATGGAAGGACCTCCAAGGAGGAATGCCATTTCCAATGGGAGCATTAAATCTGCAGCCCTCCCTCCGCCGCCGCCAGCAGCTCCAAGCACGGAGGATAACCGCAATGGAAAAGGTAACAGGAAGGAGAGCCGAGCTGAATTCCATCTCAGCCTGGCTTCCCCACGGGAAAGACAGCGGTGGTTAGAAAGAGTGCACTCTCCCAGGCAAAGGGGAACTAACATTTAGGATTCCTAACATAAACCCTTTGACTTGCGGGAGGGTGTCTCTCCGAGAGATACTGGCACATGGCACCAACCTCTCCGACAGCGTGGTCTTCACACTGTTGGTTCTGACGAAGGGAGTCAGGGAGTCATCCTTAGAGGAGGTGATGAGGCCCGTGGAGGAATTGTGACTCAGCCCCCCTCCGCTGCTGAGGGAGATGTCAATGGACTCGCAGCTGGTGTGGAGGCTGCTGACCGACTGGAAGCCCAGGCCGTCCTTGCTGAGCGCGGATGAGCTACTGGCGTTGGTGCCCCAGGTGAGGCTGTTGGAAGGGCCCGAGTGGGCTGAGCTGGGGCTGGAGGCTAGAGGAGACTGGTTGATATCCAGATTCTTGCTGTAGAGAGGACTGCTGCTTCCGCTGCTCAGGACGCCACTGCCCGAGGGGGACTCTAAGTTACCTTGCTGGGCCGAGGTGGCATGAGGGTTGGAGATCACCACTGAGTTTTTCATGGTTTCTGCTGTGGCAATGGGCACTTGCTTGGTAGGTTTCCCACCAAAGAGTCTGTGAAGAGACAAAGCGTTGTGCCGGTTGAACAGCCAGCAACGAACGGTGGGGCACAAGTACAGGAGCACTAAGAATCCTGGGGAGGGGCACAGTCATTGCTACTGAAATGGCTAATGGTGATCTGCTGGGAAAGGATGCCATGCAGGGGCCCAGACACCGGTGTCTCACAAGGCTCCAGCTTCAAGTTTGAGGCTGTAGCCAAGACCCTAAGGGCCACATGGGATAATTTTCAATAGGCCTAGCCATGGTGGTCCCAGATCTTGCTTCCCTTCATTTCCATAAATAGGGTAACTAGAAAATTGCCCCAGCCCCGAAACATCTAGAGGAAAAAAAGCTATCTTAAACATCTTTGTATCTGAGACCCCAGGCACAAAGCAGGTACTCGGTTCAGTTCCTAAGGTTTCTGTTGTTTGGTCTCTAAGAATGACATGAACTGATCAAGAAGACGAGTCTAGATCTGGATGGGGGGGGCCTGGGAAAAGTATCTTCCCGGATTTCTCCTCAAGTGATGGCTCATCTGAAAGATGGGAGGCTAGTCCTACCCAAGGATCTACACAGAAATCTTGCTAGGGCATGAGATGTAAGAGCAGATGCGCTGGGTCTTGGGGACAGAAGGGTCATTCCATGTCATCCCCCAGCTGATGACCGGAAATGTGCTGCCAAAAAAACAGGGAATGGCCCATAGGTCTCTCTCTTCCTTTGGCAACAGGACTCTCTGTGAAGAATGGCAGAACAGTGTTAAAGTCCAAGGATGGAGACATGCTCTAGGAATGCAAGTCATTCCATCCACCAAACCCTGCTGGAATGGGCATCTCTGCAGGGACAAAACCACGACCTATCTTGAGAGGCAGGTCGCCTTGCACCCCGCTACTCCTTGGTAGGAGTCTCATCTTTGTTCTCTCCCGGGAGTCCTTACAAATCCCAATTATCATAAAAACAAACATACGCACACATAACTAATCCTCACTACAGTATCTGGTAACAGATTAGAAAATACTTTTTCGGGGTGCCTGAGTGGCTCAGTGGGTTAAGCGTCTGCCTTTGGTTCAGGTCATGATCTCGGGGTCGTGGGATCAAGCTCTCTGCTCAGCGGGGAGCCTGCTTCCCCCCCTCTCTCTGTCTGCCTCTCTGCCTACTTGTGATCTCTCTCCTTCTGTTAAATAAATAAATAAAATCTTTATTTAAAAAAAAAAAAAAGAAAAGAAAATACTCTTTTGCCTGACGACAACCAGAGAATGAGATATCCTCCGGTAGAATCGTGGCTTTGGCGTGCTTACATACTTCCAGTAACAAGAAGCTCCCTACTTCTAAGGGTAACTCACTCCACTGTCAAGCCCTTTCAATCACTAGAAAACCCAAATCCTATGCATCTTCTTCGCTTTTACTTGTTGCCCCTAATTCTCCTCCATGTAACTACACAGAAAAAGCCCAGGCTTTTGTCTGCTGGTCCCTCCAGTCATTTGAAGAGCGCTATCACTGGATCTAAGATTTCTCTTCTCCGCACTGGGGCACAAAGAGGAAACTGAGAACACCTCCTAATGATTTAGGAAAAATGTAATTAACAGGATTTGGCTGAAAGTTGTTCAGTGTCGAGCCTAAGAATCTGCATGCATTTTCAAGTATTCTGTAACAGTAGCCTAAGGGTCCAGTAAAATACCTTTGTAGTTATTAAAGGAAATCTATAATACCAAAGAGCGAATATTACATATACTACTTGAGGCAAGAAGCAGAGGAAATTTTCATTTACAAGGCAATCTGTTAGAACAACAAAGAGCAGCCCGATAGGACCTTCTCCTGAAAAAACAATCATTACTGAAATTCTAATAATCAAGTCTAGACAAAGAACAGTGAACTGCTTCATCACACCTTTCACGTGGCAGGCTTCTTCTGAAGTCTTTTCAAACATTCCTACTCACCCCCAAATATGTACATGTGCACATAATTTTTATTTTTCACTACTTAATTTTCTATCCGGGACTTAGACTCCTTCCTAGGATAAGCCATTTCCTGGGAAGGTAAGATAAGCTCTGTCCTATGCCGTTACAGTCTGAGGATGGTCCAGCAGAGAGGAGGATGAGATAATATGAGCAAGCAAAAGCTGTACACATTTAAAAAGGAACTACTTAAAAAAAAACACCACTATTTTCACATAAAAATTTCCATTCAGTGTGAAAATGCCTTTTTAAGGGAATAAGAAATCAATTTCTCTTTTTCAGAAACACTTCTGCTTTAAAAGGTTTTTTTGTCTTTGTTGTTTTTTGTTTTTTTTTTAAAGAAAGCCAGAATTTCAGAAACAAATTTGGAATTAAGCATGCAGTATAAAAAAGTATGTGTGTGGTAGGGGGGAGGGTACTGGGCTAGCTGAGAGAAGGATCTGGCTGAGCTCACGGTCTGGCATAACGATGTAGAATCTCAGCCACAGAATTAATAAGACAAGGATGGAAAAAAGATCCTTTGCCTTCTCCTCATATGCCCACCTGGGGTCTAGGGGTATATAAAGATCTCATCTTGGACGGTAGAGAGCTCTGGCTGAGCACCTACTATGGGCCAGATATGGCTACATAGGTTAATCCTCACATGAAATCTCAGGTAGGCGTTCCCATTTTACAGATGAGGAAACGGAAACAAAATTGTAAAGAAGGGACCCACGGTGGCTGATAAAGGCAGACTCAGGATTTGACCCCAGGGGGACAGATTCAGACACTGGGGTGTTTTCCTCCCCACACGGGAAAATAACCAGCTGAGCACACAATCACTGGCAGGTTCGGACTACACAGACGTGGAGAAACAGGCTGTTTTCACCAAGGAACAAGAAATGATTCGCTCAGGATGCCATTCTACAGACTCCAGCTCTGCTCAGCACCACCAACCCACTGACCTGCGGAGCGTGGGAGAGGACACGTCGGGGTACTTGGCTCCTGGCTGGAGGGTCGCCTGCGCCGCACTGGACACAGGCTGGATGGCTGGGTTCACTTTCACCGAGTTACAGGAAGCCACGCTCTCGTTGTCGGATGAGATGCCTTTCTCCTTATCGGTCTGGTTGACCAGGCCCGGCAGAGAGCTGCCCAGGGCCGTTTTGGAAGGCTCCCTCAGCTTGGGCACTGGCAGGCCCGCAGACTTACTGCTGATGTTAGAATCGATGCTGCTGGTGCTAGACCTGTTCCCAGCCCCGTTGCGGCTGGTGGACTTACTGGGCCTTGGCAAACTCCGGTATTGCAAGTTGGTCCGGGAGCTGAGAGCCAGATACCCATCGTCCTGGTTCTGAGGCCCGTCCATGCTCGTCTTCCGGCCAGTGGACCGGCCGACGAGCGCAGACGACTTGGGGATCTTGCCCAGTGTGGCTGACCTGCTGGTGACCGTAGCCCCGCTGGCTGTGATCATGGCCAGCCCAGCGGCCGAGCCGCTCTGCTTCTTGAAGCCAAAACTGTTGGCATTGGCAGTGGGGGTCCTGGAACTGCTGGAGAGGGGCTTTCTGGACTCGTCGCCACTGCTGCGGCCTGCGTCTGACGGGGACCGCTGCACCTGGGAAGCTTGGGGAGACCGTCTTCCTTTCTCAGACACCTTTGCATCATCTGTTTTTCCTAAGGGAGAAAGCAGCAAGGTGAGCGTGCACACCAAGAACCCATCTGCTTACAATCGTCCCCTCCTCCAAAGAACTGGTTCACTTTTTCCTTGGGGAAAGCAGTAGCCTTGGGAGGCAAAGGAAAGAGCTTTTTATAAAGGTAATCTACCCCACTACTGTCGCCGTGAGCCCTGTAGGAGATGTCAGTGACTCTCCTCATTTGCAAACCAGCCTACATGTACCCAGAACAAAGCAAAGCCGGCCAACTGCTGGTATGTCTGGGCAAGAGATCCTGCCTTCTACTGACCTTTCTTCCCTCTCTGGCCATTCAAAGGCTCTCCTTAGCATTTTCAGGGGGCATCGCTGCCTTCCTGCAAACACACTACTCTGTTTACACACGTCCCTAAATCACGGGCAACGTGAACTTGACATAAAGGCATCTCGTACACTCACGCCCTTGAAAAGCCTGCACACAGGTATGTGGGCTCATCCCTAGCGCCTGGTTAAGCCCACCCTGTCCCCCTCGGCCGCTGAAGCACCTGCCGAGCTTGAGGCTTGCACACGGACCTCTTTCCACTTGGGAAAATGCAGGGATGCGAACCTTCCCGAAAGCTAGCTATTGGCAGAGTCTAAACTCAAGAAGGAATAGCTGCCCTTGATGGGATCTGAAGCTCTTGCTCAAGTGTCTGTGGGTTTCGGTTTTTAGACCCACAAAGGCAGATGTGAGACAGCACAGCCCCTCACTCACCGGTTCCCGGGGTCTTGAGCGTGCCTGCTGGGGCAGCCGCCTTCGTCCTCGGCATGGTGATGCCCACCTGCGCGGTCATGCCTCGGCGCCACGAGCCCGTCTGCGAGATGACAGAACTCTTCTTGCCCGACGTGCTTTTGTCAGACTCGTCAGACACGTCCGAAGGATTCCGCCGCCACTTGGACCCGGGTTCCATCTTTATGCCGCTGTCTGAGCCTCCGTCGGACTTCTTGACGTCATCGCCCGACCACAGGGACCCCCTCTCCACCTGGGAATGCTTCTCAGCGTCGGTCTGTGGATGAGACGCTGAGTGAGTCCTTCCCGAATCCCAGGCCGGGAGCCCCTGAGCCCGCCGCGAGAACGCCAGCACCACGACAGACGACGACTAGAAAACGTCTGGGCCTTTACAGTCTGGTTATCTTGCTAGAAAGCCTGATTTTTTTTTTTTTTTTGGCTCGAGGAAAGTACAGAATATAACTATGTCCTAGAAGGGAGTAAGAAGTAGGAGGGGCCGGGGAAAAGGGGGACAGAGCCCCACAGAGGAGAAACGTGAGCGGACCGAGACGCGGCCAGGATTCAGCCACCAACTCTCTGCCGCTTGGCGACAAGCGCTTCTAACTCCGGAGACCTCTCTTCATCCAGCACCCAGCCTCCTGGCCTGTTTCCCTTTGTTCTGTCGTCTTCCTAGCACAGCGCTGCAGCCTCACACGTCGACCGAGCAGGCAGGGGTGGCTGCTAATTCCACACGGAGCAGAGAAAGACAGAGGGGCTGGGAGGAGACAGACCCTCCAAAGCCGGGGTGCCGGCTCCCACCCCGCTCCATTTATATGCCACTGCTTTGCTCCTCTTGTGGGATTTGGCTCAGACAAGGGCTATAATTAGCTGGCTTTCTTTGGAAGAGCCCTGACCTGCTGGCCATGGAACCCAGGAGGGGACAGAAGTGTGATGTTAATGATTCACCCTAGTGAAAAGGCACAAAGCTTACCAGAATGCTTTGGGAGCCTCCCTAGGGGGCCGGGGCCAGTCCGAGGGGATGACAGGAGGGAGAAACAGCGCAGTGAATGCAGGTGGCTGTTAGCAACACTCTAGGCTGGCCACACTGAATGACAAGGCCTGTGTTTCCTATTCCTGCCTACCAACAGTAGACAACGCCATAAGGGCAGGAAATCACAATGATTACCCGGCAAGAATCTGGCCTAACGCCTTTCACCCTAGGGTAGTACTGGTATCCATGCCTTCCCCTGTGGATACACTGTGGTATGGGACAAAGCTGAACACAGACAAGCCCCATTTAAGTCACTTCTCGGTCGCCACCACAGCCTCTCTCTCCCCCCTCAAACCTGCACCCCTCCTAAATTCCAGTTCTCCATCACAGCCACCGATGGTGCCTTTCCAGGTTTGGTCATGCCTCAAACATATACTGAGCTCCCTCCGCGTACTAGGCACCAGAAGGAGGAGGGAGACAAAAGACTCACATCCTGGCTGTGGGCAGCTCCCCGTTCAGCTGTGGCAAGGGACAGAGACAGGGTGTTCCTGCCTCTGAACACAGCGGGAGCTGCATCAAGGCTTGATGAGTAAAGGAGGGAACCAACGAACTCATGCTTTTCAAGCTACAGCACCCCTCAACAAAACGGTCTCCGATCCCAACCACTCTCTGGTTAAGGAGCGTCATGACAAGACACAGCTTTGCCTTCATCACAGCTTTACAGATGAGCTGAGGCTTAAGTGACCCATGCCCTGTCCCAACTACTCCAGCCCGTGTTCCTTCCTCTGAACACTTCCAGTCGATTCCTTCAACCAGAGTTCCTCCAAGCCCACCATCTGCCAGACGCCATGGAAAGTCTGAGGATCCAAGTGTCAGATTAAGTCCCATCCCTTCTGGAGCTTACGATCCAGGGAAAGAGGCAGAGGTTGGCTAAGTAAATACAAATAAATGAGTGATGATGAATTATGACATTTTATAAGAAAAAGGACAAGGAGTAAGAAATAGAAATACACTGATGTAATTCAGTTGATGAGGAGGAGGATGGGGGACAGTGGTCAGGCCTGTTTGAAAAGGGCCCTGAAGAGTGAGAAGGAACTTACTGAAAAGAGTTTAGGGAAGAACATGCCAGGCAGGGAGAACAGCACAAGCAAAGGTCCTGAGACAGGAAAGAGAGTACCTTTAGAAGCATTTAATCCACGAATATTTCCTGGGTGCCACCATACACCAGGCAAACTTACGGGGCCTGGGACCCCATTGTAGTAAATGAATAAGAACAAGTACAAGTCATTAACTTCCTGGAGCTTATGTTCAAGTACATTCTGACACATTCCAACACACTCCAGGAAATACTGAAAACTTAGCACTTAACTACCATCTGGGTATTAGTTATTATTACTTATTCTTTACACGTTCCTATCCCTTATTTTCCCTAATCAGATTGTAGTGATGCTAAGAGTAGTAGCAGTGACAATTAACATTTATTAAGCACTTACTATGTGCTAGGCACTGGGCCAAGGTGCTTCTCATGTATCATTTAATTGAATCCTCAACAAAAATCCATGAGAAAGTTACAGTTCATATTACTACTTTACCTATGAAAACTGAGGCACAGAGTAGAAAAGAAAACTGCCCAAGACTCACTTCCAAGTGAGGAAGTGGCTATCCTAGGATTCTAGGAAGTCCTAAAAGCAGAGGCCAGATTTTAACCACTATGCCACACAGCCTTCCTGGAGAATAAGTCCAAGGACAAGAGACAGTTCCACATGTCTCACACAGTACCTCACACAATACCTATACCGAGTAGATCCCCCTTCCATACTGGCTGGCTGTGCCCCAATTCCAGCCCTAGAGCAGCTCCAGCCTAGCCTCTGGGTACAACCCCAAGACCTCTGATTTACCCAGTGACAGAGAGAAGGCACATGGTCTTGGCCCAGGACTATGACTTGGATCTTCTAGATCTCTAGAAAGAACATCCAACCATCACAGCCCCAACTAGGCCCAGGGCAGTAGCCTTCCCAGTACTACTCTGCATAGCAGGCCTGGGGCACTCTATTGGTTTTAAGTTCTCAATTCCTTAACAAAACCTTCCTGGTTTATGTGCCAGATCATGTAGTAGCATCGCTAGGGATCAAAAGATGAAAAAGTGGGACACCTGGGTGGTTCATTCGGTTGGGCACCTGTCTTTGGCTCAGGTCGTGATCCTGGAGTATTGGGATTGAGCCCCGCATGGGGATCCCTGCTCGGTAGAGAGTCTGCTACTCCCTCTCCCCCCTCAGCTTGTGCTCTCTCGCTCGCTCTCCCTCTCAAATGAATAAATAAAATCTTAAAAAAAAAAAAAAAAAAGATGAAAAATTCCCAACCTCTCTGTCTGCAAAGCTGACAAGTGAAGGGTAGCAAGGCAGCTGCCGGGGGATGTACAAAGAGCTGTGTCCTTCCCTTGGCTCTCCATGCCTTCGTCAGTTCTTTTCATTTCCAACGGCTCCTAATTTTGGAAAAGATTTTCCTATTGCCCCTACCTGGAAGTCCATTCGCTCATTCGACATCCCAAAGGATAGGTAGGGAAACAACCAAACGCAGGTGGGGAGAAGGCCTGCAATTTTGGAGGTTTGCCACTGAGGGCCCACAGAAGGGAGGCTGATCCACAGAGTGAGAGGGTGGAACCAAGGTGGGCCACGTGGCCTGACGTGTGGGGGAGAACATGGGCTTGGAGTGGGACTTCATGGACTGGGTGCTCCCTCCTCTGGAGGGAGTAGGTTACCTCCTCTAAGGTCATGACCTGTGTATAAAATGGAGATGCAAGAGACAGGAGTCTTAGAGTTGTCACCAAATGTGGAGGGACTCAGTCTTTTGTTACCAACTCTCCCACCTCTGAAAACATCCAGCACCTGCTTGTCTTTATTCCATTTTTGTTCTGCATGAGGGAGAACAAGGCACTCGTCTTTCCTGCTCTTGGGCCACAAGCCTCTAGAAGCCAGGACACTGCCCTCTTCCTGCCCACATCCCCTGCAGGTCAGGACGCTGAACTGGCTCAAGTTTCGGCTGCAGTCATCACAGAAGTAATTACCAGCCTCAGCATTACCACTGCCACTTCTAGGTCGGCCCCGTGTCCTTCTGCATATATTATTAGCTCATCTAACCCTCTGAGCTTGTCCTATTTTCCATATGTGACAAACCAGCAAAGTACAGGGAGGAAGAAGGACAGTGACTTGCCTACAGTCACAAGCAGCAGCACCTAGCAGGTGGACAGAAGGGGCAGCCCTCCCTGCCCCCAGCCAAACCCTACCCCTGCATCCAGACCAACAGCCAAAGAACAGCCAAGAGCTCCAGGCTCACTCCAGGCCTCACACAGGACAGGAATCCCTGCCACAGAACTCAGAATTTTGTTTCCTTGAGTAGCAAAAATTAAACTCACATGGGATTATCTTCCTCCCCTTGTATACTAAAAACTTCACAGGCAGTGAAAATTAAAGGCATTTTGATAGACGCTTCTTTGTATCTTGGCACCTGGAATGGAACCTTTCACAGACTGAGGGGAAATACTGAATGACCAAGGACATGAATGGACAAACGATCACGTGGGAGAGAGAGGTGTTTGTCACAAGTCCTCTGCCACCAACACACTGTCCTAAAAATAAAGTGCTGCAAAATATAAAATTTGAATTGCAAGATATATTAAGAACACAGCCAAAGTTTGGTTACTGACATGAATGGAGGGAGGGAGGCAGAGGGACAGGTAATCTAGAGGAAGGAAGGAAAAAGAAAAAAAGAAACTCCCGAGTACCTATCTAGAAGGAGACACCACGAGAGCACGCTCAGAGGAAGTATTTCCATGTCACTACCACACTCCTCCTCTGAGACAAGTCTAATTGCTGTGACTTTACAGCCCAGGAGGCAGAGGCTTGAAGAGGCTGATCAGCTTCTCTGAGGATACCACAGGACCAGGAGCTCCCCCCCTTCTCCCAGACCCCACAACCTGGTTTGGCTGCCCAGACTCACCAGTCCTCATGGCAGAAGTCCACTGAAAGGCTATCAGACCTCAAGCTAGAAGATTCTCTGCCCCGCCGGGGAGCTGTGATTAGAGACCCGGGGCCGGACACCTGGGCATGTGGGTCCCATCGAAGGCGCCCTCGGTGCCTCTCAGCATCCTCCAGGAGGACAGTCACTCACAGACAAAGGGGGCTCCTGTCTCCCAAGCACAGCTCCTCTGTGACCTGCTCCGCTAACAAGGCTGCTCCTTAGGCTTCTGGACCACGACTTCCCTGTTCCTTGGATGGGTCTCCTTTTCGCTGGTCCTCAGAAGCTCTTCCGATGTGCAAACCTGGCCAGGGACCCTGTCCCCAGCCCACTTTCCTGGCCCGTCTGCCGGCTGCTGCTTCTGCCTCTCCCCGCCTCGCCTGGGACACTGTGCACTCCCCGTTCGATCGGGGGAAACCAGTCTGTGACAGAAACCTGAGCGAGCCCTGGGGAATGATGGCAGCACACATCTTCCCGTTGCCTGGTGCTGCTCTGAGAGGAGTAATGGCCCTTAGCTTTCCTCAGAGTGGGATGAGGGGAGGAGAGGACGAGGCTGCAATTTACGCTGATTCAAATATTTGGAGATACTCCCTCACAGGAACAAAGGGATGCCAGAGAAACCACCTCCCTGGGAATCTCAGTAACTATTGGTGCAAGCCCGCCTTTATTTTATTCCACGAACTGGCTTAGTTTTTATCTCAATATTTTAAACTCAGGTAGTTTTATAGCAAACAACAACAACAACAAACCCCAAAAAACAAAAAAAGCAAAAACAAAAAACAAACCAACCCAATGAATATTAAACTCCTTCCATCCCTTGAAATCAACCTTCTGCACCAGCTCAAAAGACATGCTTGTGCCATATTCTTGAACATTTTCTGATGTGACATTTTCTAGATGAAAGCAAAGAGCTGGTCAGAGAGGAGGGGGCATCGCCCTTAACCAAATCTGAGTCTATCAGATAGGAAATCATTTGTAAATCCCCGATGTTTACTCTGTATCAGTGTGGAAAACAGATGACCCGTCCCACCGTCCCACCATCCCACCTTTGTGGGAGGGAAACAAAAACAAGAGATTCTTCTGATAGTGTTTTGTTGGCTTAACTGACATCTAAAAGCAAGACTGTTCCTACCCTGAAAGTAAACAAAAGAGAAACCTATTGATTTATTCATCTCTCCCTCCCTCCCGGACCCTCTCCACAACCTTCTCCCGGCCACAAACCTGTCTGTCTGTCGGTCTCTCTCCTCTCTGGGTTCCCCACCTCAGTATCTAAGGAGAGTCTAAAAGCTTGTTATTGTTACCCTGAAATTAAAAAGACTCTCAGGGAAAAAAAAGAAATTAGTGTCCACGAGGAAAGTGAAAAAAGTTGGTAGGGCAAGTGGCAGAGACACAGGCTGGCTGTGTTTCTAACTTGTGTCTAATCACTGATCCAACAGTGATTGCTCTCAAGCAGAGTGGCTTATGTATGGTTTTTTCTTTTTTTTAATCACCCTTTTAAAATGAGGTATAGTGTTCACATATTCCATGCACAATGTTAAGTATAGAGTCTGAACAGGTTTTATAAAATTAACCTTTCATAACTACCACTCAGATCAAGATATGGACTGTTATCTGCACCCCCAACATCTCGTGCCTCCGTAATTTGGGTAGTGTTTTTCCTTCACCACCACCACCACCGCCGCAATTCAACTCTCACTCAAAAATAACTAGAAATTCCGGAGAAAGTGCAAATTCAAGAAGTCGCAGGCAATCCCAGAGGCGACGCCCAACATATTTCCTCAGGGAGTCGATGTCCACATTTCTGTGGGACACAAGTACTCCCACACTCTGACATGTTCTTTATTTAGCCCAGTCCTCTAAGAAAAAAACAAACAACAAACACAAAAACAAAAAAAACCTTTGAATGCATAGAAATTTCCAAAGAAGCTCCTGTCTTGCAGAGAAACAAGAGAGAAAGGAGGCTGGTGTGGAAGGGAGTGAAGGAAGAGAGCAGTGTCAGTTCTGCCCTCGCCCAGGCCCCTCTGGGAGACTGTGTCCCAAGCAGACCCTCGTGTGGCTTCATCGCAGCCAGTGGCCCCCACCAGTTGGGAGAGACCCATCATGAAAAAGATCCCAGGCCACAGAAGCCAGTGCCACCACGGCTGACCAGTCCTTGCGCCGGTCAGTCCCACCTTGGGGACTGGTTATGAGGATGGCACCTCACTTTTCTGCTAGTAGAATGGGTTTGCTAGAACCAATCCCTCTGCCCACAAAGGAGCGCTGTGAGGCTGGGCGAAAGCACCCCCGTGAAACCACTTTGGAAGCAAACAGAAGAGAGCACGGTACGGGGAGACGCACGGTCTCAGAGACATCCAGTCTCGGAGCTTTAAAGTAGGGGCTGAAAACTCCGGCACCTCGGGGTCTGGCAGGTATACTGAAGGGCGCAGCTGGGGCACGCGGGGACAAGGGCTCCCTGTCTGAAAGCGGCAGACACCTGTTGATTGTTGCCATGTGGAGAATCTAGGCTCAAGAAAGCAATACATTCTGATCTTTGAAAGAAATCAGAATCTCATTTCCATGTGAAGTAATGCAATTTTTAAAATTTGACGTGGAATCAGGGGTGCCGGGTTGGCTCAGTCGGTTTAGTGTTCTGCCTTTGGCTCAGGTCATGATCCCAGGGTCCTGGGACTGAGCCCCTCTTCGGCCTCCCTGCTCAGCGGGAGCCCGCTTCTCCCTCTCCCTGCTGCTCCCCCTGCTTGTACACTCCATCTATCAAATAAATAAATAAAATATTTAAAGACAAATAACATTTGACATGAAACCTGGTTTAAAAGAAAAGTGATGCCATAAGGCAATGGACATATATCACCATGAGGATGTGACCTTCGGCCCAACAGTTCCCAACCTCTGGTCAGGACATACTGGTCTTCCAGCCCAAGACTGTCAATGTTTGGTCCCACCCCATCACTCTGCAGAGATCAGCATGTACCCTGGACAGCGGCAGCTCACTGTGGCTAGAAAGGGACACATACTCCAGACTCAGAATGACCAAATGAGTCCAGCATCCTCTTTAAAAAAAATAAAAATAAAACAAACAAACAAGCAAAAACAACAAAAAACAGATTCTGAAATGAAAGCCCAGGAAGGACATATGGTTTTACCAAGACCTTCACAGACAACAGTGAGGCTTCCCCATTCCTGTTTCTAGTTCCCCACTGCCTGACCGCCTTTCTCTGCAGGTGGAGGCCAGGGCTAGTGAGAGGCGAGTACGTGATCAGGCCTCATCTCACGGACCTGGGGATCCTGCTCACCCCAGACGGCCCCAGTGGTCCTCAAGCCCAAGGCTCCCTGCTGGCAGGGGCCGCTGGAGGAGCCCATCGCTTACCTGCACATCCAGGTTTTTGCGAGAGGAGGCGGGTGTGTTGGCGTAGGAACTGATGGAGGAGCTGGTGTTGACGTCATCCGTGCTGAGGTTGTCTATGGTGTCGCTGATCCCGCTGCTGACGGAGCTGCTGTCATCCCAGCTGCCGAGACAAACACAGCCTGAGCACCAAAACCTCACGCTGGGTCAGCTCAGGCCAACAACACAGACAAGTGCACACCAGCCCCGAAGGCACGTGCGGCATAAGGCCTCAGACGAAGCTCTTCTTGCCTCTGACGAGACTCCTCTCCAGGACGCCGTCTCTCCTTGCTGTTCTGGACTGGGAGCTGGGTGAGGTGACAGAGACGGACCCTCCCCCACACGGAGGGTGCTGTCCTGGGCAGAGGTGGCTGAAGACGCTCCCTGCCTCCTGCCCCGCCCTCAAGTCCATCCTGGGAACTCTGCAGAAGTGAGTGGCTACTTCCCAGACCCAGCAGCAGAGGATGAGCGGTGGGCTTGGGGACTACTCCTGGAGGCAGAGAGCGGCAAGAGCGGCACTCTCCCGGGGGGTCAGAGGGCAAACATGGGGTGCTCTACGAAGGCTCTGGACTCCACTCCTGGAGTCAAATGCCAGGGGAAGAAAAGCCTCAGAAGTCAGCAGAAACCTGTCAATTCTATTAGCACTTCTAACTCTAATAGCATCCCAGGATACATCTAAAACAGAGTCCATTTCCCAAACCACAAATCCACCAAGGCCACCTCCAGCTGCTCAAGTCCAATCTCCAAGCAATGGTTCTTCTTTCTCCTCATTGTCTCCCATTGCCACCAAGACTTTTAACCCATCTCCTGGTCCTACCACGTCTACCTGCCAAACGTTTTGTGCCCAGCCCTCCACCTCTTCTGCTGCCCTGAACCTCCAGCTGGTCTCAGCTCTGCCTGGGCGACCACCAAGAGGCCACTGAGCCTCATGCCCCACTTCTCCTTA
Source organism: Mellivora capensis (assembly GCA_004024625.1). Lineage (NCBI taxonomy): Eukaryota > Metazoa > Chordata > Mammalia > Carnivora > Mustelidae > Mellivora > Mellivora capensis. The sequence goes on from PISX010000674.1 coordinate 24,184, forward strand.
ACAATCTGTTCTCCTCACAGCAGCCAGGACCATCTTTCTGAAACATGAATCACACCTTATGGGTCTGCTACTTAATACCCTCCATGGCTTCTCAGGCACTTAAAGCCCAAACCTTTAAGTGACCACGAGCCTCCTATCCAGCCTCCCTCTCTGGTCCTGCCTGGTGCCTGCCTCTTTATCCCTCCTGGTTCCCATCCCATGGGCTCCTGTCCCTTCTATGCCAACAGGGTTCTCGTGTTCAAGACTCTACATTTGCTGTTCCTCTCCCCAGACATGGGACTGGGACTCCCCTTGTCCCCGTACCTATGATGCCCACCTCCCACACCCCAACCAAGCCTGCCACATTCTCTCCTGTTTGGTTGCAGGACGGTGAATATAGAGCAGGTGCTCAGGAAATACTCGTGGATTTAAACTCGTGGGAGTGAGAAGTCGAGTAAACTACAAAGTAAGCTTCCGGTACAAATGTAACCTGATCTACTTGATCGAGTGTAAAAGTAAGTACTCTTGCTCTCCTATTGTGCAGGTAGAGGCACCGAGGCTTAGAAAGGTAAGAAAGGTGGGGTGCCTGGGTGGCTCAGTGGGTTGGGCACCTGACTCTTGTGTGGGCTCAGGTTGCAGTCTTGGGGTCATGGGATCAAGCTCAGGGTCAGGCTCAGAACAGAATCAGCTTGAGACTATTTTCCCCTCTCCTCTACTCCCCACCCCACCTCATTCGTGTGTGTGCTCTCGCTCTAAAATAAGATCTTTTTTAAAGATTGTATTTATTTATTTGACAGAGAGAGACACAGCGAGAGCAGGAACGCAACCAGGGGAAGTGGGAGAGGAAGAGGCTTCCCACCAAGCAGGGAGCCCGATGCAGGGCTTGATCCCAGGATCCCGGGATCACGACCTGAGCTGAAGGCAGATGCTTAACGACTGAGCCACCTGGGCGCCCCAAAATAAAATCCTTGAAAAAAGAAAGAAAGGCAGGCAAGGTTGCATTAGACCAGACAGCCAGTAAAAGATGGACCAGGACCTGGATCCAGCCCTTCTGACTCCAGAACCACCTTCTTTACTGTGATGCCAAATGGCTTTCTGCTATATCAGCTTTCAGTGCGCACCAGAATGGGACATGACACGGCTCATGGTCTCAGGAGAAGCGGAGGCTGGGAGGGTCTTACCCACGGGCCGTGTCCACACTCCCGCCTCTGGGGGCAGGTGTCAACCTCGCCCCTTGGTGAACCACGTCCCCTCGACCTCCAGGCGCACAGCTCACGCTTATCCAACCCCTCGGGGCTGAACTCCACTCAGTGGGCAGACAGGACAAGCTCCGACAGCAAGTTGCCAAACCAGCTGTGGACTCTGAACTCAGCCTCCTCCCCCCAGCTCATTCTTTGACAAGTCATAACACCGAAGCCTCAGTTTCTTTATGGGAGACACGTGGATGGCAGCCCGAGGCTGGCAACCGTGTGGCTCTGCTGGAGGGAGCAGGACCCAACAGATGAAAAAGGGCCCAAATCGGCTCTCAGGATGATTAAAAAAAAAATAATAATAAATAAATAAATAAATAAAAGGCCACAGGAGTCTTTAATTGTATCTGCTCTCTGAGGTTAGCAGTTTAATATATCTACAATTTCCTATAATCCAGTGAAGAAGAAAGAGGACTGAAGAGAGGAGTGTGGCTGGCAGGAAGAAGGCGGGAAGTTAGTAACAGATGCCCATGAATCCAAGGCCCGGAGTTTTCGCTTTGAAATTGTATTCCCTCCTCCCGTATGGCCTTTCAACACCAAGCTGTTATTCCAGTGGGGCATGGGGCCCTAATTGGACACAAGCTGCTTCCCGCACTGGTGCCCAGAGCACCTCAGGGCTACCCTGACTGAGCCGGCCCACACGGGGAGAAGCCAGGGACCGCCGCCAGGGAAGGTGGGTGTGGGGACCCCAGGGATGACGATGAAGGCACAGGGACACCGAGGGCAGCCTGGGCTGAGCAAGGGCGGTCTTTGTGCCAGAAACCCTGTCTATGGAGAACCAGCCATGTCCCCCTCCCTTCTGGATCTTTTGGGATACTGGCAAGTCTGTCTGGATGTAAAAATTGGTTACTTCAAACTTGGCCTTTCCCCCAGATTCAGGGTGTAAGTGATCTCGAGCCACCAAGATCAGAGGCAGTGCGTTCCATGGTGGGACGGGAAGGTGAAGTCGTTGGAGAAGATGCCTGAGATAACGATGCTGCCCCAACAAGGGAACGTGGGCTAGACACTGGCTCTTCCGTGCCCCTCTTAAGATTCTCACAGCATCCATAAACTTCTGAACAGACGTCAAGTGCCAGGATGATCTCTTTAACTTGGCCTAAGACAGCACTCCCCCAACCTGCATGACCACACAGGAGACACCGAGAAGAACAGAGCGGGACTCTGGAAGAGATGCAAATGGAGCCTGAGCCTCCAGGGACCACTTCGTCCTCACCTGCCTGAGAAGGCAGCTAGTAGCACAGAGGGAAGCAGAGCTGAGAGGAAGGATGTCCCAGGAGCGCCCTATCCAGCCATACCTGAGGCCCTGGGAAGACAGAAGCAACCCCTGGGAGGCTCGAAGTGAGAATTAATAAATTCCTTTCTTACGCTCAAAACCAGTATGCTTCGGGTTCCGTCTCTTGGTACGCTCGTGTGACCGAGTGGGGGAACTGCCATTTGTTTGTAAAATGACTCCAGACATGTGGCTGAAGGGTCAGACAGGAAAAAAAATGTAGAAAGCATGCAGAAGCCATCCAGGCAGGAAGAACATTAGCTGCATCCAATCAAGTAGCAAAGGCAATAGTCCACTGACCCAGGTCCGGGTGAGCAATGTCAAAAGGGGTTACAGAAGCGGATTACAATGGAAATGTGAAAGGAACACAGAAGATCTGTGTTTGCTACATGGTGAAATGAGATTCCAGCTCAAGGGACACAGGGGACACAGCAGAGAGAACTACAGTGTATCCAGCTACGGCTCTGGAACAATCATTCTGGAGTACGACGTGACCATCCCTGTGTCTTGCTCTTGATCCCGTACGATGGTTCAGAGCCCACTGGAGATGACAAATGTATTGCCCTTTCTTGGGAGTAAATGACTTTAAATCCTTGGGAAGGTTTAAAAAGAGGGGAGCTGAGGGAGTAAATCATAATATGAATTAAGTACAGGATGAAATCTTTGTGATCACTGGATAATCTCTATATATTTATAATACTTAAAAGAATGTGGGGCATATTAAAGAATGAAAATAAAAACAGTCCTCTGATTTCAGGTTTAAATGAGTCCTCCTTGCCAATTTGAGATTTTTAAGATGAAAGGTTTAAGGATTGGGAGTCAGCCTGTAAAAAAGAATTACAGAGTTTGAGAAAACCTAATTTATGACATTTTAACTTTAGTTTATTTGGTTTGCAAGAGTTAAGTGCTTAGGAGATTTTGCTTGTGAGGCTGGTGAGTCTACCCTGTCAGATGTTTGAAGAACTCGAGGAAACCAGGCATGTTAAACTTATGAATGCAGTCTAAAATATTTAAGGAAACCTAATTATCCAAGTTTCCAAACAGTACTAATTGTCAAAACTCAATTTGTCCAATCTAAATTAACAAAGTACTCATCAAATAACTAGTGGGAATCATCTTATTTTATACTAAACCTCTTGATTTATGGAGGAGATTTATAAGAAAACCTAGTTTTAAAAATCAAAGCTTTAGTAAATCAAACAGTAAAAACTAATGAAGTCTAGGACGTTCATTTTGGACACAAAAGCACTCCTTAGACATTTAGAAAACTATTACAGGGGATTTTGTTTTGTGGATGAATGAAGGATTTTTAGATGAATGACCAGAAAAACAAATGAACCCAAAAGAGGGGTGCCTGGGTGGCTCAGTGGGTTAAGCCTCTGCCTTCAGCTCAGTCATGATCTCGGGGTCCTGGGATCGAGCCCCACATCGGGCTCTCTGCTCGGCGGGGAGCCTGCTTCCCCCTCTCCCTCTGTCTGCCTCTCTGTCTACTTGTGATCTTTCTCTCTGTGTCAAATAAATAAATAAAATCTTTTGAGCACCTGGGTGGCTCAGTGGGTTAAGCGTCTGTCTTTAGCTCAGGTCATGATCTCAGGGTCCTGGCATCAAGTCCTGCACTGGGCTCTCTGCTCAGCAGGGAGCCTGCTTCCTCCTCTCTCTCTCTGCCTGCCTCTCTGCCTACTTGTGATTTCTCTCTGTCAAATAAATAAATAAATAAAATCTTTAAAAATAAATAAATAAATAAATGAACCCAAGAGAGCACACCTCCTCTCTCTACTAGTTTTCTCCACTCCAGTTCACCTTTGCTCTATATTGCAAGACTTCCAAATTTACTCCCTCAAATCTCAATGGAAACACTGTGTCCGATATCGTGGGAAGATGAGCAGAGTAGAGCAGAACCCCAGGCCCTCCTCCTGCCTCGTGGGCTGTATTATAGGAAATTCAGAGGAACATGGGATACAGAGCTTGGCTGATTCCCCCCCCCCTTTTTTTTTTAAAGTTTCAATACAGCATATCATGTTTATATCCTATAAATTCTTTGGCAGAGACAGCTAGAGAAATGGCAAGAAGATCCTTCCACTGATTGTTCTGAACCATCACTACAAACACAGAGCATCGCAGCCAGATCAGGTACATCCCTTTTACTCTACTCAATGAAATGTTCCCCCCATTGGCAGTCACACAATGACACAAAAGGAGTGACAGCTGATCATATAGGAAAACAACCTTCAGGGGCTCCTGGGTGGCTCAGTGGGTTAAGCCTCTGTCTTCAGCTCAGGTCATGGTCTCAGGGTCCTGGGATCGAGCCCCGCATCTGGCTCTCTGCTTGGTGGGGAGCCTGCTTCCCCCCCTCTCTCTCTGCCTGCCCCTCTGCTTACTTGTTCTTTCTCTCTCTCTCTCTCTCTCTGTTAAATAAATAAAATCTTAAAGAAAGAAAGAAAGAAAGAAACCTACCTCCAATGGGTGGGTGGAAGGAACTCCATCAAACACTTGCCCTTGTTCTTTAAGACTCTTAAACTCACTACTTTTGGATCCTAAGCCAGGGACCTTGGAGTCACATGTCCATCTTACCCAGTGAGTCAGCACCCTCTATGGGTCAGGCATGGCGCAAGGCCATGTGAAAGCAGTGAGGACTCCCAGTTGTCCCTACCCCAGAGGCGAGGCCGGGGCATGTGACAGAGGAACACAGAGCCCAGGCACAAATATAAATGTAACACAGGGAGATGAGCAAAGAGAAACTGCACCAAGTAGAAACGGTGAGGGTTCCAGACATTTCTACAGACTTCCATACCTCCCCAAGGCACCAGCCAGGTGTCAGCCCAGGTAACAGTGAGAGTCTGCAGAGTGCCAGATCCCAGGCCCACCAACAATCTCTGCTGTGCCAACATCTCCCTCAAGGCATGGAAATGGCATCAGCAAGGGGCCAGGAGAACAAGGCCCTGACACCAGCCCTCCCGAGAACCACTACTTCCCGTTAGAGTTTGGACACCTCCTTTTCTCTCTCGGCCCCAGACTTCCGTAGAATGAGGGAGCTGGAAGCAGCCATCCCAGAGAATGCTTCCTACCTGACCTCCTAGGAGTTTAAGCTCAGAGAAAAGTTGATATCGAGGCAAATGGGCACATGGAAGGTCCTCACTGGGCTCAAAGCATCTCCTCTCATTCAGTAAAAACTGCCCAACGGGTAACTGGACTTTCTAGTCTTTGGGTTCCTTCCTTGCTAATTTCACCCCTCAAAATATTTTTTAGGCACACACAATCTTTTAAAGACTTGGAATGGGTGCCCATATCTTATACACAGGAGACAATTAGCTAGCCCTGAGTAGTAGCTGCCCTTTTTGGACAGAGACAGCCTTTCCCATTTGACACAATCCCCACCTGATCCTCTTCATGCACCTGGCTGGCCCTGCAATCTGAGTTTGCAGACCCTCCAATAAAGGTAATAATACAAGACACAATATAGAGTTTGCATTAGACCACACTACTTCTCCACAAAGGAACAGAATGCAATCTTACCTCTTATTTATAGCCACCACTGAAAGGGTTTACCAAAAGCCAACTACCATACTAGGCGCATTACATGTATTATTCCACTCCCATTCTTCCCTTGGATGACACACAGGCTTAGGGCCCAGAGGTCATCAGGAGGGTGGGATTCAAACCAGACTCCAGGCAACCTTCTAGTTCATCCAAAATTGAGCAAATATAGATCGGCTTGGAAATGTCTGCAAACCAGTCTTATCACCAGAGGACCTCCACCAGCTGACAGTAGCCACGTGCATCAAGAAGAGACCTCATTTTGACCAAAACCATGGCCTCAACTCTTTGTCTACTAAGCTCTTAAAAAAAAAAAAAAAAAAAAAAAAAAAGATTTATTTATTTGACAGAGAGAGTGAGAGAGACAAAGCCCTAGCAGGGGGAACGGTAGGCAGAGGAAGAAGCAGGCTCCTCGCTGAGTAGGGAGCCCAAAGCTGGGCTCGAACTTAGGACCATGACCTGAACTGAAGGCAGATGCTTAACCCACTGAGCCACCCAGGGGCCCCTGTCTACTAAAGATGTGAAGAGAAAAGATTCTCCAAAAGTGACCAGAAAATCCACTCAAAAATGGACAGACCCATAAAGCCAGGAGGATCCTGTTTCAGTCTTACAAGACATGCTGACATCATGGTGTCAGGAATTCAAATGCCACTCAGAAGGCTTGAAGCACAATTTTAACAGCCAAACAAACACGAGCTCTCGGCTATGAAGAACACAGGTGAAAGCATCATAAATTATTTCAGCTCCTCACACTCCCTGTTTTCTCCCCTGTTGTGGGGAGTGCGCATTCCACAGAACCAAGGAGAGAGTCCTGCCCTCCCCTGTGCGCCCTGTCCCCGAAAATTCGCCTCTCATCTGGACAGATTTTTAATATCAAGCTCTTCCAGGGAGTATCCAGAATGCAGCAGGAATTTGTAATGGCCCTGAATTAATGTGATTTCATATTTATAACTTCATCTCCCATGAAGCAAAAAAGCAAAACGGAATCCCAAGGTTAAAGGGATGATTAAACAGATTTTTCCACTAGGATTTACACACCCATGCGTGAGGAATCCTGCGTTTCAGCAAAAGACTCCCAACTGAGGAGAGACCGAAGGGTCCAGGCGGTCTTTACAGTCTTCAGATGGACTCCCTGTGAGATAGTGTTGTTTACTCAAAGGAAAGACATGCTGACCAATGTTGTAAAAAAAAATAATAATAAACATCGATCATATTCGTTCTCGGCTCGCTGATAAACCACAGCAGGTTAGCTGAGAGAAAGTGCTTGAACTGTGGCAACTGCGATTCTCAAAGGTTCTCAGAAGCAGTCTTCACAAACAGCAGCTCCTAACCCCCTACCTCCAAGCCCCAAAGCCTAGTCCACTTGGCGTCCTCAGGAGCCTTCCGGGCGGCCCCTGCCCCGGCTCTCTGCCTCTCTCCGGGGGGCTGAACACGTGCTACACAACCACCAAGGCTGTGTCCAGGCCTTACCTGCTTACTTTTCCAGTTCTGTCCCAGAATCACAGCAGAGATCATTTTCAGGGCCCTGTGCCCCCCGCCAGACAGATGTATTGGGTTGCAAGAGCCCAGACTGGTGGAACTCGTTTTCTGGCTATTGTTCAAGGCAATTGTTCCCGTGAAACCCCAGGGCCCAAGCGGAATGAGATCCTTTGGTGTGGATGAGTGAGCAAGCCCAACTGTAGGCTTAGCAGTAACCCCTGGGGAAGGGAAAGGGTTTGGCCACCTTCATTTCCCACCAGACAGGTATGTTAACTATTTCCCTCCCAGGGGTATTCTCAAGAGCATCACCTCCTCCAGCCACAGGGGTGGGGGGGGAGAGACGGTGGGATTAAGAAAATCAACCTTCAAAGAACACAAGAGCACCCCCCCCCACCGCAGAACCCCACCTTTCACTGTCTATCTGGGAGTGATAATAACTGAACAGCCAACTTTAAATGAAGTTCAAAGTTGTGGCAGACCTCATGCTAATTACATGCATTATTTCAGTTAGTCCTCACACCTCCATGATAGAAATAACACTCACTGGTGGCTTACGTATGTGCCGGGCCCTTCTACTTACATTTTCTCTGGGTACCATGAGAGAGGTACTAATATGATACCCATTTTATTTTATTTTATTTTATTTTATTTTATTTTTTAATTTTTTTTTAAAGATTTTATTTATTTGTCAGAGAGAGAGAGAGAGAGAGAATGAGCACAGGCAGAGTGGCAGGCAGAGGCAGAGGGAGAAGCAGGCTCCCTGCCGAGCAAAGAGCCCGATGTGGGACTCGATCCCAGGACGCTGGGATCATGACCTGAGCCGAAGGCAGCCACCCAACCAACTGAGCCACCCAGGCGTCCCGGGATACCCATTTTAGAGGTAAGACAACTGAGGCCTGGAAACAAAGGCCCAAAGGTCATACAACTATGAAATGCTGAGGCTGGGGTTCAAACACAGACCCCAGTGTGTGCAACCAGCTTGTTTATTTATTCATCTGACACACTTCACGCCGTGAACATCACATGTACTGTAAGGGCTTCAATGTTCTCCACAGTAAAAAAGAAAAAAAATAGAGTTACTCGAAGAAAAGCCATAAGCAAACCTCCTCTCTCTAGATTTCACCCTCTGAGAGCAGCCTCCGTGGTTTGCAGAATGGCCCAGAACTAGAGTTTGAAAGTAAGGGGAGACACAAATCCCCAGTGAATTTAGTCTCCTCTAGCAGTGGGCCAGGGGACCACAAAGCCAGGGAGGCTCCAGAGGGAGGCAGCACAACCCTGGAGAGAAAAGTAAAATAGATTTATTTGAACCTTGGCTCTATCACTGACTTGGTCAGAGCTCCTCCCTACCCCCCTGCCCCCAGGCCCACTCCCCAGGAGAGCCAGTCTTCCTCTCCTGTGATACAGTGCTAACACCAGGCTCCGGGGGCCTCTGGTGGGGGCCCAACCAGATCTGCAGGCCCTGCAGAGATAACCAGTTCCTGCCGGCAGCAGCTCAGAAGCCAGGGAGCCGGAGAAAACTGCAGGAAGGAGACACAGGCCCACACCTCGGAACCGATGATAAAGTTCTAGGGCAAGAACTTGCCGCTTCTCGCTGCCACAGCGTCCCAGGGGAGAGCAGCGCCTACAGACGGTGCCAGGTGCAAGGCCAATCGTTTGGGGAGGAGAGGGAGAGAAACAAGAGCTCCATAAAGAGGGCTCCAAGGGGATTTAGCAGCATTCAGAATGTCAGGGGTTGAGTTTCACCCCACAGCACCTTTGTCCCATTTTGGTAACTCATTCCTTTAACAAGTAGGTGGTCCCCTGAGTAAGCGTTAAATTCCTCCCTTAGGCTCCAAGGGCTTGGTCGGCTTGGTCGGGCTGGAAAGCCCAGAGGGAGGCCTCATGGCCTCATTGTTACAGTAGGCACCGTCCGCTGACCTCGGCTACACAAAACCCTGGCTCCTCCAGAGAAGGCTGCTGACACTTGGTCCACTGCCCGGCAGCTTTGGCCGAAAGATCTCAACAAACCCAACCTGCTGTTCTCTTTACCGGAAGACATGTGCACCCTGAGCATGAACAGAATTCAGCATGTCACACAGAGCTAAGGCAAATCACAGGAAACACGTACACACGGTGACAGCTTGAACAGCGAGAGCCAGGCACCTGGGCAGGTACTGAACACACGTTACTCCACACACTCCTATTACCCTACAAAGCACAAACTATCAACATTCCCTTTTCATACATGTGGAGACTGAGGCTTCCAGAGGCTAGGCAGTCTGCCCAAGGAGCCGGAGCTAATAAACGGAACTGGACTAGAACCTAGATCTGCATGATTCTAAAACTCAAGCTTTTCCTAACCACATTAATCCAACCTAAGCACAGAGGGAAGGATATTTTTTTTTAAATATTTTATTTACTTATTAGAGAGAGAGGGAGAGGGGCATGAGGGACAGAGGCAGAAACAAACTCCCTGCTGAGCAGGGAGCCCTACTCAGGGCTGGATCCCAGGACCCTGGGGTCATGCTCTGAGCCAAAGGCAGACATTTAACCCACTGAGCCATCCAGGTGCCCCGGAAAGAATACTTTTAAGTAGATCCCAGTCATATAAGAACTTAGAACTCCCACATGTTATCCAAAAAGCCCAGGATACTTTTTAATGCCATCAAATTATTCCTAAAAGATCTCCAAGTAGGTAAGGAAAGGGGGTAAAGAGGCAAATTCCAGACAGGGCATTGGCTGGCTGCCTTAGGTCTGAAGTAGGTGGTCGGGGATGTGGAATCCCACCATTCCCATTACCTACACACACACACACACACACACACACACACACACACACACACTCAGTTCCCAATAAGTCTTAGAAGTCTGGGGACCTGAAAGCACAGCACAGAACTACATTGGACTTGCAGCAGCTGAGAGAGGTGGCTGTCCCCCAAAACCAATCCAGCCTCATTTTGCAGTCTGTCAGGGGCCAATCCTTAAAAGCCACCCCTTCTGGGGCAACGAGGGAGGGAAGAGAACTCAGGTCAAGAAACAACCACTTGAGGGGCCCGGCTGGCTCAGTCAGAAGAGCATGTGACTCTTGATCTCAGGGTCATGAGTTGGAGCCCCACATAGGGTATAGAGATTACTGAAAATATAAACAAACTAAAAAAAAAAAAAACCACAAAACAAAACCCACAAAACTAGAAACAACCACTCAAAATCAGCTCTGCAACCCAAAAGCAGTTCAGCCCTTGCTAATTAGCCAACCCAGCACACATGTGAGCAGCTGGTGCCAGACTTCGGTCAGCATTAACATGCAGGGGTATAACCTCTCCCTCCAGGACTCAATAAATCCAGCCTTTCAGGAGGCGGCCCCAGAACTCCAGGGCACAGTCCCAGCAGCCCAAGGCCAGCTCCAAGGCCATCAGCTGTCCCAGATTTGACTTCCACTTGGGCTCCTGCCTGCTGAACCAGGTATAAGCACAAATCCAGTCACAGATCCATCCACCAGCCGGGAAACCTCAAAATGATCAGAGAACTCCAGGTAGGTCCTGCTGCAAAGCAGAGTTAAGAGACCACCCCCCACCCCACACCACCCCCTTCTCAGAAATAAGTAGAATCTGAAAAGCCCAGGCAGGCCATGCTTGCCAGTATCCCTTGCACTTCAATGAGTCCTCTGCACCAAAAAGTGCCCTTCCTCCAGCTGAACCCATGTTTAAACTGTGGATAAAGCCATTCCAAGCCATCTGCCAAGCCCAGCACAGAAGGCATAGTGGTGGGTAAACCTAGGTTCCCATGTCGCCTTTGCCTCTTATTAGCTGTGTGTGTGTGACGTTGAGGAGGTTATTTAACCTCCCTTAGTTCCCATTGCCTCACCTCCAAATTGAGTATAATATTGCTAGCTTTGCAAAGAACATGAAATGAGACAATGCCTGTTAGATGCTTGGCTAGCAGTAGGTGATAATGTACATTGTTTTCTCTTCCCCCTGTCTGACTTAAAAATAGAAATGTTTCTCTTTGGGCAGCTACAAAGCTTTATAGCAGCCGGGGCTAACAAGAAAAGAACTCATACTACATCTCCCATGCTATCTCTCCTGGAGCCCCATTTCCAGAAAAACAAAACAAAACAAAAAATAAAAACCCACCCAGTAATTTGCAGTATTAGTAAACACAACCGCAAGTTCACCCGGCTTCTTAGATTCCAAACAAAACCTCCAACTGCAAGTCATTTTCATCAGGGCCCTCCAAACCACTAGCAGCCCTTGCCGGGGCCCACACTGCTTCTCTCCAGCTCTCTCCTCCCCTAGACTGAAAGGTCTTCCCCGAGAAAGCCTGGAATAAGGATCAAAGACAGCTGGGTGATCAATACCCAGTTTTCCAGTCTCAACAGCCTAATTTGATAAGATGGTCTGGGAAAGACAGACAGTATTACCCAAATGTCCAGGTGGACCAAGGCCATTTGGGTAAGTCTCTGGCTTCCTCCAGAGCTATCAAGGTTAGAGCGAAGGGAGCTGGGGGTGGCAGGGTAAAGGATGCTGAATCCCTGACCAGTGGCTCCCCCACCACAGAGCCCACAGGGGATTTTGGCAGCTGCACCACCGGTTGCTAGCCCCTCCAGCTTTCCAATATCCTCATCGGACTGGCAAGGCAGGACACACAGCACACCCCGCCCCAGGCCCCAGAAATTTTAAGAAATCACCCTACCTGGTAAGGTTTCCAGGCCAGAGCATTTCACTACATTGTGGTCCTTAGAGAAAAGAAGACAAAGAAGCCGAAAGAATCTCTCGGTGGCCACTCGTCAGCCAGGCAGGCAAGCCAGCCCACGTTGGGCCAGGGAATCCCGGGCACCCAGCAACTGGGCAGCTAAAGGACCAGTCAGACGGGGATCACTCTTCCCCAGCCCAGGAAAGAAATCTGATCCACCAACAAAATTAACCCCTTAAGTGCTGAAGGAGCGAGAGGTCAGGCCGGAGAGCTAGTAGCATCAAGTCAGCTGTGAAAAGTTTCAGTGAAGCAAAAGCGAACACCAAACTCTAGAAACCATTACCGTAAAGCACCTAGTAGGAGGGCCCTCACTATGGTCCCAGGGGAATCTGCAACAATGGGTCAAGCTGAATAAAATCTAAACGTGAAAAAAACCACAACATTTTAAATCCCCATGGACTGTGCCAAAGTGTTGGAAAAAGTCCTTTCAGCCAAAAGTGCTACTATTAACAATGACACACACAATAAATCACTGATGATAACATAGCTTATTCCATTGACAACTGAAAGCAAAGCATTTGATTGAAAATGATTAGCCTGCAGAGATAACTTCTGAACCCGAAAGGGAAAAGATACCTATCTGTACAATGAACAGTGACGCACGTAATTTCTGGTGATGTCAATTTTGATACAGTGCCAACAAAAATACACATTAATTCCTGATGCTACTTTTTTTTTTTTAAAGGAAGTTCACTCTATGCATCGCTACTTTAAACATTACGGTACAAAGGCTGGGAGGGGAGGTGGGCCGGCCGAGAGTCCCAGTTCTGGGATGGGAAGGGGTTGCACCGACTAATCCCTATTAAAACCTGTAATCAAGGAATTCAGAAGGAACTATGTAAACAGATGCTGTGAACAATGAACAACTGTTTTACTCTTGAAAATTCAAAAGCAAAATTATGTTATAGCCACAAGCTTTTATTTTAAAATGAAGAAGGATTAAGATGCTCTCCAAAACCCCAACTCCCTCTCCAAAAATCCTACCAGTTGGTTCCTGGCAACTTTCAAAGACTTTCTCTGAGAAAGGTCCCGCCCTGGGCTGCCTCTCCAGAAGGACAGGGGTGTAGGGGGTTGTGTGTGTTCGGGAGCTGGGGGTGGGGTGGGGGAGGAAATAATAACTGGCTCCAAGCAGGGTCTTGTGTGGTCAGAGTTTGCTCAGCAAACAGAAGCCTTTCAAAGGGGGAATGAAGAGCCAGTCCTCCCCCAACCAAGAAGGAGGGAATAAAAGTTCAGCTCAGAGAGGAAACGGGGTCTAGTGGGGCTTCCCAGGTGAATGTAAAGGCAAGCGTGTCCAGGAGCAGAGATTGTAATCTTGAAGGAGTCCCAACTGAAGTTAATCATTCACATCTCCTCCCTCAGGGCCCTCCCCCACTTGAAAAAATGCAGCCAGCATCTGCAATGGGGAGTGGGAGGCAGAGGCCAAGGGGTGGGGGAAGGGTGAATTTGGGGAGGCGGTGTGGCTCAGATTTATTGAGACAAAAAGTCAGGATGGATCCAAGCTCTGTCTGACAAAGATGGTTTTAAACCGTTCCGCGTACCTTCTGCACTGTCCCTGGAACTGAATGTATCTCTCTACCATGACTTGAGACTCTGGCTGACCTCTGGGTTAATTTGGGTAGAATGGGATGGTGACTATATACATGCAGACCTATAAATATGGATATGCATATATACATATATGTAACATATAAACATATGTGTGTATAGACACACATATACATACAAAAAATTTCCACTGTTTACTGTACTTGTTCCTTGTCCTTGTTTTAGGGAAATTTAATATGTAAAAATCCAGAACCACCACCAACAAATTAGGGCTGTATATCCATTCATTTAGTTATTCATTCAACTAACTGATATTTATTCAGCAGTTGGTATATGACAAATCACTGTTCTAACTGCTGAAGATACAATAGTCAAAAAAATAGTCCAGGAATTCCCTATATTAATGGAATTTACATTAGAGTGGTAAAACAATAACATAAATGAGACTAAATGTAAATTTTATAGTATATTAGGGATAAATGCTAAGAAGAAAAAGTAATATAGGGAAGAGGATGTGATTGGGAGGAGAGGGAGGGAAGGTTGTGTGAAATTTTTCTTAGAGTGGTTGGGAAGGCCTCCTAAGGGGATGATTGTTACTATATACCTGAATGAAGTAGGGAAGCTGGTTATGTGACTATCTGGGGGGTAAAGAGCCTTCCTAGAAAGGAAATGGTCAGTGCAAAGGTCCTGGGACAGGATACAACTTGCACTTTCATTCCAAGAACCCAGAGTCTGGTGTGGCTAGAGCAAAGAGAACAGTGAAACAAGGGAAAGCTTAGGAGGTCAGGTCAGAGAGGCCAAAGGGTAAAGGGAGGGAAAGGGTCCTTAAGGAGACCCTTAAGGAGTTGCTGTAAGCATCTTGGCTTTTTCTGTCAGAGAGGAAAATTTTTTACAAGGGCAAAGTTTATTGCACAAGACAATGTGCTTGGGGACAGGGTGGGGATGGGGGATGTGGGATGTGTCAGTTCTCTTTCTGTGGTTAAAAGAATCACATCTTCAATACTGAATTCTTTGTAGCTAGAGGTTCACATTTAGTCAGGGCTTTTCCCTGCTAGGAAAGATAAAAATCAGCTTGGCTGAGAAATCTAACTACAGAGGGAGGGGCAACCAGGGAAGGTAGGTCACCCAGCTCCTGGAGAGCAGATGCCCTTCGGCACTTTTCAAAGAGCCAGTCTTCCCCTGTCATTTCTGACCCTAACTTCTAAACAGACCAAATTCCAAAGACCTTCTAGAATTCACAGCATTTTTCTCCATAGAAACAATGTTACCGATGATGTTAAGGTTCCCAGGTCAATTCATAGAGCCAGGTTGTAAACCAAAAAGGAACTGATAAACTCTGCCGAGGCACCAAGGAGTGGAAGGAGATATTATTCTTGGGCTACAGTATGTTCTTAGAGAAAACAGAAAAGCACTGAGGTAAATCTAAAAAGATGTTCACTTATGTCTAACGAGTACTTTATTAAAACAACCATTCTCCTCCAACACCATCAGTTTCTCTCTTTGTATGGACTCTATCCCACTGGCCAATACACCAAACAAAGCGAAATCTTCTTTAATCCCGCATCCCTGTTCTCCTCTGCAATCGCACTGTCTTTGCTCCATGTTAGAGCAAAACATCTTGAAGGAGAGCTCTCAATACTCCAACTCCTGAGGGCTGTTCTCTCTCCGGTGAAAATATGTTTTGTTTTTCCCAAGAGCATCGATGGCTTGATTGTTGCCAAATCCAATGGTGTCGATCCTACTTGAGTTTTCGTAAACACGTAGCAGGGTGGGCAGCTTCTTCCGTCTTAACTGGGTCTCTTGTGGGGCTCCCACACACCTCATTTCTTCCTCCCCCACTGCCTGTGCCTCCCTCTCCTTTGCTCACCCTCCTCTCCTGTCCGGACCTCCAGGGTCCTGGCGCTCATGCCCCTCTTCTTTACCTGGTCTTTTCCTAGGGGATCGCGCCTAGGGCTTCAATTACTAGACATAGACAGGCAATGCTCAAGTTTGTCCCTCTAGTCTGGCTCTTTTTGGGTACTTGACACATCTCAAATCTACTGCACCTTGTACAAAACTCTTCCTTCCAACGTTCAGCTTGTCTGCACTCCCTCTCCCAAAGTCCTCCTGCCTTAGCCAGTGTACAACTATCCTTGGCCATCTTCAGTTCACTCTTCTCTTACTGTCTCTATTATAATCCATTAACAAGTCTTTTTGGCTATACCTCCCCAATATACCATGAACCTGGTCAGTACTCAGTATCTATGGAAAGATGGCTTTGGCCCAAGCCATCTCTCTTCCAATGCCACCTCCCTGGCCACTCAGCTTTCCCTCTTGCCCTGCTGGGTCCACCCTCCACACAGTATGAACAGTCATCTTTTCCAAGTGTACTTCACATTGGGATGCCTTCTGCCCAAAACCCTCCAGTAGTTTCCCAGGGAACTTGGAATAAAATCCAGATTGGCTTAGAAGGTTCTATACAGTCTGATTCCTACCCACTCCCTCTGCCACTCTGCCCTTCCCCTTCATTATGTTCAAGTACAAGGTCTGGGCCCTCAAATGTACCAGCCTCTTTCTATTTCATAGGCCCTGTACCGGGGTTCCTTCTTTCTGGAATGCCCTTCCCCACCTCTCTCCATGGCTGTCTCCTTCTCGTGGTTCAGGTCTTGATTGGGATGAAACCTCCTCAGAGATATTGCCCTAGATCCCGGCCCAGTTACTTTCTGCCCCATGATACTTCCTGCCACTTACCAGTCAGCACATTATCTTCTTTACTGGGGAGAGTGTTTGTATTTTCCAAAAAATAAGCAAGTTCCTTGAGGACAGGAGGGCTGCCTGCTTTTACTCTGAGTGACCTCCTCCCTCCCTGCCAGGGGTACAACTAAAGTGGTCTCGGACCAACCGGGTACAGGAGGGAAAACAGGGAACTGAATATTCTGTCCAGTGTCCTGGGGACTCTTGGTACTTCAAGGACTTTAGCTTAATCT
Organism: Mellivora capensis; assembly: GCA_004024625.1. Classification (NCBI taxonomy): domain Eukaryota; kingdom Metazoa; phylum Chordata; class Mammalia; order Carnivora; family Mustelidae; genus Mellivora; species Mellivora capensis. Next base: position 40,938 of record PISX010000674.1, read on the forward strand.
TTTAGTTGGTCAAACACCCGTTTAAGAATCTGATAGAGGGGTGCTTGAGTGGTACAATCAGTTAAGCATCTGACTCTTGGTTTCAGCTAAGATCTGATCTCAGGGTCGTGACATCGAGCCCCATGCCAGGCTCCGTGCTTAGCATACAGTTTGCTTGATTCTCTGCCCCTTTCCCACCCTCTCTAAAATAAATAAATAAATCTTAAAGGGGGCAAAAAGAGTCTGCTAGAACTCAGGTCTGCCTCCCTGTAACAAAAATGTATACAGACATTTTGCACATGTTTCAGGGGATTCACTGACCCCCTGTCCATAAACCCCAGGCTAAGGGCAGCTGTTTCTGAGTTTTGTTTTGTTTTTAAAGATTTCATTTATTTATTTGATAGAGACATAGCAAGAGAGGGAACACAAGCAGGGGGAGTGGAAGAGAGAGAAGGAGGCTTCCCGCTGAGCAGGGAGCCCAATGCGGGACTCGAACCCAGGACCCTGAGATCACAACCTGAGCTGAAGGCTGAGTTTTATGGTGCTAACATCACACAAGGTCTAATCCCACTTTTATACTACGATTATTTCCTTCTTTCAGGAGCCAGCCGTAGACTCATTTGGGTCACTTTCTACTGGCTTGTTAATAATAAAACAAAAAGAGAAGGAAGGATGGCTCTCCTGGATGGATGAAAAGAACGGGAAGAGGTTAAGAGATCTGTGCCAAGAAGGAGCATCTCATTCCTGCTGTGGAATTTTACAGAGTATGATCTGCTCTAGATGATGGAGAGGGGAGAAATAGTCCCGGGGGCTTTAGCGAAGGCTTCAGAGTCCAGGAATTAATACTAGGGAGTTTGTGATTTTAATAAAAACCCTAACAAACCAGGTAGCTTTGGGGTACAAAATGAACAACATTCAACAAATAGACCAGACCTTGGGAGAAAAAGAGGGCAAGTGAAAGAAAATGCCCCAGCTCGGATGGGGCCACTTGCTGGGAGGAGACAAGGACAATCATTCTGGATGCTACGGTAAAAGCGATGAAGGAAATAAGGTGCTGGGAAACAGAGCCACAGGGAGCATCTCCTTGAAACAGAGCAGTCAGGAGGGGCATCTCTTAAGATGTGAAAGATGAGAGGGAGCCAGCCAGCCATCAGAAGAGGGAAGCCAGGTGTCCAGAAGGAGGGGACATCAAGTGCAAAGGCCAGAGGGAGAGGAGAGCTGTGTGTCTGAGGACCTGAAGGGTGGCTACCATGTTTTGAGCGTGGGTAAGGAGGTGTTAATGGAAAAGAAAGCTCATCCCCTGGGGAACTCCAGACCCATCAGTAACAAGTGATCCCAGTGAGTTGTCAATAAAGAACTTTGGAAATGGAGTCAGTGTGCCTCTGGCCCTCCAGCCTTCTTTCTCCACTTCCTCCGTTCCTTTCTGGGGAGCAGGACCCGTGGCATACATGGGAAATCCACCTTTCCTGTTGAGGTGTTGGTGCAGATTCTCTGCTTCCATTGCTCCTGGCCCAGCTTACTCTCTGCATTTACACACACTCTGGATCCTGCCTTATTTTGCCATTGAGAAGGTGATACTGTCCTCCAGTCTTCTGACAAAGAGAGTGAGGGGCATTTCAGCTTCAAATCTTTTGTCTTGTGAGCTCTCAGTTTCTGTTAACCTTCAACTGGTTAATTCTTGGGATCGTCTGGGGCCCCCACTTGCGGGTCCTCAGCTGTAAAAGCAAACCTACTCCTCCATCTTTAAACAAAAGCCTTGGTTATCAGGAAGAGTATCCAATCTGTTCTCCATGTTTACTCCCCTCCCATTCTGAATCTACCACCCAAAGCTTGTTAACAGACCTTCAAGAGGGGAGCCTGGAGAACGTGAACACAGGTGTCGTCAGCATCTTCCGCCTAAAATCTTCCATCCTCAATCCCACATCAGAGATGCCTTCTCTATCAGGATGTCTGTCGGTCAACTACAAGTCCATTCAGAAATGGCAGCTTTTCCAACAAAGGACATCTGACGCCAAAGTTATTTTTGATAACAACAATTCAGATATATGGATCTTATTGCCTGTAAAAATCTTATCTCATTTAATTCTCACAACTATGTGAACAGGTATATTAGAGAAAAACAAGCTGGAACTCATAAAATTCACTAAAGTCATAACAACTGCTAAGAGACAGATTGAAGACCACAGCTTCAGATGCGAAATCTTGTTTGACCTCCATGACACCACACTGTGTAAGGTAGTGAACACCTCCAACAGAGGCCAACAGATGCCACCAACACACTTAGTGGGCCAGGGTCATCAACAGGTCATCCCAAAGTCCTTTAACTGTTTCTAACACTTCTGGGTTTGACCCAGTCTAGATCTACTCTTTTACCAAATTCCACAATATCATGGCTTCTACTATATTTCTGGTTGGCTGTTCTCTTTAAGATACTGTGGCTGGATGTTGACTTTCGTGTGCCAGGCATGAAACAGAGCTGTGCAAAAGAAAGGAGGTCTCTCCCATTATCCTCATGAAGCCTGAAGTCTGGTATGTGTGGGAGGGTCAAGCAGTCAAACAAAAACCATACATGTTTCACTGTGAACCATGAGGCATGCCAAGAAAAAGGCAAGCTGTGAGAGCATCTGATAGGGGAGAAGAGAAGATTCCTGTCTGTAACGTCAGAAAAATGTGTGGCCAGGCTGCCTATCCAGGAATGCTGGAAGTTGACAGTCTGTGAAAATGTCCACGTTTGTGCCTAGATAGAGCTTTCTGCTGAGTGAAACCTAGATTATCCCATCAAACTCCACCCAGACAGCCCCAGCTAATGACAGCCGCCACAAGGGTTCCCATGTCCTTGTGCCTGTGGCCGGGAAGAGTAAGAGCAGTTCAGAAAGTTAGTTCATCTAGTGTTTAGGAAACAGTTTAGATTAAGGCCTTCCCGATTCTTTGGTAATAAATGTGGCTATCTAGAAGAAAATATTAGGGATGCCTGGGTGGCTCAGTCGGTCAAGCATCCGCCTTCAGCCCTCGTCATGATGGTGGGATCCCTGAATTCAGCTCTGCATTGGGCTCCCTGCTCAGCGGGGAGTCTGCGTCTTCTTCTCTCTCTGTCCCTCCCCTCCCCTCTGTTCCTGTTCTCTCTCTCAAATAAATACTCAAAATCTTCAAAAAATAAAAATAAAAATAAGTTTTAAAGAGAAAAGAAGGGGCGCCTGGGTGGCTCAGTCGTTAAGCATCTGCCTTCAGATTGGGTCATGATCCCAAGGTCCTGGTATTGAGCCCTGCATCTGGCTCCCTGCTTAGCAGGAAGCCTGCTTCCTCCTCTCCCACTCCCCCTGCTTGTATTCCCTCTCTTGCTGTCTCGCTTTCTCTGTCAAACAAATAAAATCTTAAAAAAAAAAAAAACAGAAAAGTCAAAGGAAATTTAAAACCACATCATTGGCTATAAGGAACTGTATTTATGTAATGGTGTTATAGGTACATGGGGAGAATCCTAAGAGTTCAAAAATTTATTTTTACAGCTGCAAGATTATCTCTTTTAGAATGCATAGGTAATGAACACAGTATTTCTAAAGTCACCCTTTGGCTTTTTCTAATGTGGTTCCCGCTACAAGGACATCCTTGAGTGTCCCCGGGGCAGGGAGAGATAATGTGGGAGGGGGTAGCAGGACAGGGAACGAGACTGCGGAGGAAACACGGAGGTGCTAATCACGGGCAGCCTTGAGCGGAGTGTGCTGTAAGCCCCCAGCCGACCCGTGGCAGCTCTCAGGCTGTGGTGTGGGCTGCAGAGCAGTGGAGAAGACACCGAATGGAGCTGGGTTGGACCGAATCACTTCCTGACTGTAGCTCTCCAGCTGCTCCCAGTTCAAGGAGCCCCAGGTCACGCCGAGACCACCTGGAGGTCTTCAAACCTCCCAGCACCAACGTTTTGTAGGTCTTGACCCCTCTCTCCCACTGAAACTCCTTTTCAAAAGAAAACACATTTGCCTTGTGAATTTGACTGATGTTTCCATCTGTCCCCTGCTGGGGACAACAGCCCTTGAACTTTAAGGCAAAGCTTCTGAGTGTCAGGTGTTGTATCAAATGATGGAAACACCTCATCCCACAGAACCCTTCTGACAACACCATGAGGCAGTCGTCCTTGTAAGAAAATCTGTTCTATACTTAAGCTTTGGTGTTCCATTGTTTCCTCTGTGAGTTTATAGGGGCCATAAAATAGGTTCACAAAACCTTCTACAATCTCAAAACCACAATCTTGTCTAAGTCAAAGGAAGAAAAAAAAAAAAGTTAGTTTGGCAAAGAGCCCAGGTCATTCTAGGTATTTGCCTAGTCGTGACACTAGCTGAAAAGTTACAGCCTGGTTAAGAATTAAACTTCTGTTTGACCACTAGTTTCTTTCTTTCTTTCTTTTTTTTTTTTTTTAAAGATTTTATTTATTTATTTGACAGAGAGAGACAACGGGAGAGAAAACACAGCAGAGGGAGTGGGAGAGGGAGAAGCAGGCTCCCCTTGGAGAAGGGAGGCCAATGTAGGGCTCCGATCCCAGGATCCTGGGATCATGACCAGAGCCGAAGGCAGATGCTTAACGACTGAGCCACCCAGGTGCCCGGGCCACTAGTTTCTAAGAGAAGAACTGTTCTGAATGAGGGCAGAAAAATAAAACAGAGTGACTGGCACATAGTTACTGCTTACAAATTTTGGTCCAGGTACTGAAAACCAACTCTGTGCCAACGGTTATACAGCGCTGACATTAAAACTCACCATAACCTGGTAAGATAGATTTCATTATCTCCAACTCACAGATGATCTACAGCTCCAAGAGGTTAAGTCAGTTGCTCAAGGTCACGTAGCTAATAAGGCTAAAGAGCAAGTCTGCCTGATTCATCAGTCAGTATCCTTTTTTGGATTTTTTTTTTTTAAGTTCTCATTTTCACTGAGTTCTTATCATGGAAGTTGCTGTGCTAAATTCTCCGGGCTTGTTTAATCCTCCTGCCATCCCCTGTGTAGTAAGTATTATCATTCCCAGTACGCACGAGGATATTAAGGAGCAGTGGGCTAAGTAACTTGCCCAGACCACACTGCTGGTAAGAATCCCTGAAGCAGAGTCCATGACTGAAACCACCTTAATAGTGTCTGAATTGTTGCCTCGCGTCAAGCATTTGGTCCCATGGGGACAAGTTTCACGACCTCACCAAAAGCCACTTTGTCGGTAGAGCATTAAGCACGCATTGACAACCTGTACCCCCGGTTTCCTTCTCTTCTTCTTTCTGTCTCTACAGGTGTAGGTGACTCCAGGGGTAGGTCACATCACAGTTACTCCCGGTCCTGTACTTTCATGGCAGTTCAGAGGAAAAGATAAAAACGCTCGTTCAGTTCGGAGCCTAGTGCAAACTGACGTGACATTTTTAGGTTCAGCTGCAGGCAGCTAGCTGGGCTTGAACAGAAACTCCATTCTCCAGCCAACCTTCAATCACAAACATGGTACCAGGAACAAGGGAGTATGGAGACAGAAAGGGTGTGAATGGTTCAGGGCAGCCCTGTCCCCAGTAGCCAGAACATTCTTGAGACTATGTCCTTCCATGGGGCCTCTAGAGCATCATCTGCACACACAAATGTCAGAATTATTAGGAAAATATAGAATACAGGCTTTCTTTGCAGCTCAAGCTAGTGTGCATACATTTAGCTCCAAGAATGGTCTTCCCACTGTTGTTTATAAGAACAAAAGAAGGGGGACGTCATGAACATCCATCAGGAGGGAAAGAATTAATCCAACTGTGGCTCCTCTATAGAACAGAATACCATGTGGCCATTAAAAAGGATATTGATAATCCTGGTATTAAAAGGTGCTCATGCTGCAGTGTCAAAATACAAAAGTAAATTATAAAATACTTCTCATTTTTCAGAGGCTGCATAGTGTAGCTGTTACAATTAAGGACTACAGGTCATGCTCCCCAGCTCTGCCACTTCCGGCTGGCTGACTCTGGACATACTCCTTAAGCAGTGTGCATACGTGTATCATCATCTGTACAATGGGTTCTGACTCCTAGAGTTACTGGAAAAATGGAGTCAATGTACATCAGGAGCCTAGAACATGCCTGGCTCATAGCAACTACTCAAATTTTTGCTCCTTTAAAAAAGTAAAATGTGGGGGCGCCTGGGTGGCTCAGTGGGTTAAAGCCTCTGCTTTTGGCTCAGGTCATGATCCCAGGGTCCTGGAATTGAGCCCCGCGTCAGGCTCCCTGCTCCGCAGAGAGCCTGCTTCCTCCTCTCTCTCCCTGCCTGCCTCTCTTGTAATCTCTGTCAAGTAAATAAAATCTTAAAAAAAAAAAGTAAAATGTGTAAATGCTAACATGAACCAAAAATTGTCTGGAAGGCACCAAGGTAGCTAACAGTGATCACAGCATATCACATCATGTGATGTTTGCTTATCTGTATTTTCTATTTTTCCATAATTTAAGAAAAGCTTGTTTTTTTTTTCCTTTAATAAGAAAGTAACTCACATTTGATTTTTTTTTTTTTTTTTTTTAAATCCTAAGCTTGAATGAGAAACAGAAACCTCATCCAAATTTCTGTTTTTTAAAAAGCTGCAGGTCAGGCCACGCAATGCAAAACCTGAAGCCTGGGGAAGTTGCATGGTATTTCCTGGTCCTTTCTAGTTTGGGGCCCTTAAAGCAAGAAAGAATTTGCACCCTAGCACCTTGGCCCAGAATATATGCACAGGCAGGGCTAGGGAGAGGAAGAGAGCAGAGAGACTGGGAAAGCCCAAGAAAGCCAGATTTCATTCATAGCAATCCACTTAGTTTAAAATGTCAGGAAGTTTAGTGGATTAAGGGTATTAGGGCCGCTATTCATAAAGGTGTTTTGTTAGAACTTCCAAATAGCAATCTGGTGAAATAAGACGTGCACAGCCTTAAATGAAAGCCTGTTACAGTACTTAAAGTTTCCTAGAGAAGAAAAAAGACCCCCAGGTATTAATTTACCTTAAGAGCAGCTGCCTGGAAGATACTGTAATGTATCCTATGTAGCCAAGCTCTAAAATGGGTTCTCCGCCACGGAGCTAGGAGGTGGGAGCCCAAATCACCCAATGGTAGAGCCGCAATTAACAGTAAGGAGAGGCATGTCTGCATTCTGATAAGAGCCACAGCTGTACACGTATTATAGACTTGCGTCCCTTAGAAAATCCAAGGACATTCAAAGCGGCTGGAATCCAAGAGGCTTCAGAAAGTGTGTTTGATTTCAAAATTCACGATATTTTTTGAAAAGTGACTAATACACTTCTCTCACAAGTGCATCTGAGATGGGAATGTCCTGGCAAACTCTAGGGAGAAAATAAACAGAGACTCCCTTTTGGGGCCCCCAGCAGCGCGGTGCTCTCTGCTAAGTCAATGGATGGAAGTCTTTAGTCTTCCGGACATGGAGCAAACAGTGTTGTCCATGAGGCTCTAAATTACGTGTCTGAGAAAAATTCCATTTTCCCCTCCTGCTTCTTAGGAGATCCTAGGAGGTACAGAGAGACAAGACTCCTTCAGTACCAGGGGAAGGTCGGGTGAAGGGGAGACGTCTCACAGAGTATGGAGAAGGGGTGGGTCTGGAGATATGCAGACTGGGGGCAAATTCTGGCCCCGTAAACAAGCAGAGTGGTGTGACATGGAGCTCAACTACCTGTCTGAGCCGTTTCCTCATTTCGCCTGAATATTGAGAATACAGTGGTGATAGGATGAGTCCTTGCCCTCAAGATGCTTAGGATATAGATGAAGGGGTACAAGAGCCACAAACGTGTATAACAACATGTGTTTGGCAATATGGTAAGGAAAAAGTTCAGAAGATGACATAAGCAAAGAGGAGGGTCGCCCAATCTGGTCTTGGGAATTGGGGTGGTGAGGGAAGGCTTCCTGGAGGAGATAACATTCAACATGGGCTCTGAAGGGTAAGAGCCATGCTGTGGGTAGGATGGGGTAAAGGTGGAAAAAGCATTTTAAGTAGAGGGAACAGCCTCCACAAAGGCTATGAAACAAGAGAGAGGGCACTTTGGGGGGAATGGCAAGTAGTTCAGTGTGGCTGGAGAGAGGGAAAGAAGGGCTAAGAAATAATGGGGCCAGATCTCACAGTAAGCCTAGTAACGGAGTTCAAACTTTCTACTGAGGAAGACAGGGCATCTCCGAGACATTCGCTACTTCTGGAAAAGCCTCAGGAGGCAGGGATTGCAGGCACACTAAAGGTAAATGACCTCAGCTCTGTTTCCCAGGTCGGAATTCTCCCCCTACTGTTTGCCGTTTATCTCGTTCCTTTGACAACCTCAGCATTTTTCAAATTATTATGTCTACCCCATGGAAAGCTCCAAGTTTTACCACCATCTCAGAGCTCATTTGCTGCAGGTTCTAGAGTCTCTACTCAGACACCACTGATCTCAATAAGCACCTAACTCCACACAATTTTTTTTCAATCATCAGACCCAAATCTTTTTTTTTTTTTTTTTTAAAGATTTTGTTTATTTATTTGACAGAGAGAGACACAGCGAGAGAGGGAACACAAGCAGAGGGAGCGGCAGGCAGGAGAAGCAGACTCCCCACTGAGCAGCGAGCCAGATTCAGGGCTCGATCCCAGGACCCTGGGATCATGACCTGAGCCGAAGGCAGAGGCTTAGTGACTGAGTCACCCAGGGACCCCCCCACCCCAGGCCCCAAATTTCAAGCAGGGTTGACTATCTGGTAAACTAAAGTGACCCTAGAAGTTCAGATCTAAAAAGAAAACTTGGGGGCCACCTGGCTCAGCTCCCTCCTTTCATAGGTGAGTTCAAGAGGAGAGTAAGTGCCTTGCATGAGGTCACGGAGTTCAGTGGTAGATCCAAAGTTAGACCTCAGATTTCCAATCCCTGACTCATGCTTTCGTTCAGTGCCCCCACCTCCGCTCTACTCCCCACTTCCTCCATTTAGACCAGGGATGCCAAATTCCCACCCCAAAGTCAGAGAGGTCTCACACACACCTGTGCAGCCGTGCAGGGACATGGAATCTCATTTGCCAGTAAACACCCAGGGAGGAACGGAAAAGATGGCTGAACAGGATGGAAATGATAAGAAGGGAAGCTAGTTAGAGTGATCTTATCCACTAAAAAAAAAAAAGGCAGTAACATCACAGCAGTTGAGGAAAAGATTCAATTCCATTTACGCCAAGTGCTTTAAGGTAATGAAAAGTGCTCCCAGCATTACCCTATTTCAAAACATTTATCAGATGCCAGGGAAATTAAGCATGTGCAGACACACACCCCATTCTGTGCAAATGGTTTATCTAGCAAAATAACCAGGGGGGGAGAACAGATCTGAGGAACTTCAATTTTCAAAGGCCAAGTGGATCAAAGACAGCAGCAGAAAAAGAAATACTAAATTTAGTCATCCCCCACGCCGGGTAATTTCTTTTCCAGGTCTGGGTTGCCGGTTGCGAGGACACAGCCGTGGTGTGAATGATCTTCCTCTTAGTCCCTCTTTATCACTGCCTGAGCAGAGTCCAAAGGGCCGGGCTGGAGGTGCTGATGGCAAGCAGGCTGTGCTGGTGTCCCTGAAATCCCTGTTGGCTGTCGGGGAGCGGGCGGGGGAGGGGGTGCCGCAGAGAAAGTTCTGGAAGTTTCTGGACCTCAAGAAGTCGCTGAGGGGCGCCTGGGTGGCTCAGTGGGTTAAAGCCTCTGCCTTTGGCTCAGGTCATGATCCCAAGGTCCTGGGATCGAGCCCCACATCGGGCTCTCTGCTCAGCAGGGAGCCTGCTTCCTCCTCTCTCTCTGCCTGCCTCTCTGCCTACTTGTGATCTCGGTCTGTCAAATAAATAAATAAAGTCTTAAAAAAAAAAAAAAAGAAGTCGCTGAGGAAAGGATAATCAAGGTGAGAGGGAAAAGACAGGTACAGATGAAGACAGACACACGTCCGTTTTAGTGAAAATGAAAATTCGCCACGAGAGAACGTTGAAAATGTCAATACACATGTAAATAAAAAGGTCTCGTAATGGGAAAGCCGAATGACTGATTTAAGCTGAAACTACAGGGGCTGAGAATTCTGAAACCTTTGGGTTCTGTTCCCTCGCCTCCACAGAACAAGGTTTTCTGTGTTGAGCGATCTCACAGGACGTGTACAAGGCAGCCAGCATCCTGATGCTCTTCTGTTTTGCGGACATAAACACTTTGGACAAATTCTAAGCAGCACTGTGGAACAAGGGCTCCAAGGTGCGAGGCTGGGTGTTGCAGGCAGTTGTTCTGATGCTGGCGGATCCCAAGGGATGGTCAGAGCAGAGTAAGCGCTCGCTCTGCCCCGGGACCCAGCCCTCGGGGCTCCGGCTGCCGCTGCCGTCGGTGGGCTCACACCCCAGGCTCAGTGGACGGACATGTTGACTCTGACCTACCTTTCAAAGGAGAACTGATTTCTTCAAGGACTGGCTTTTGTCCTCCAGCCAACCTGTCAAACCTATCTTTCTTCTGGTGACCACGGAGACCCTGCTGGCTAAATTTAGACTGTGAGAGCATTTTCGAAACCTGTCATTTCACTCCAGGGAAGGGCAGATCAGTTTCTTCCCTGAAAATAATATGACCAGCCCAATCGGAGAGGGGGGCAGTTTGAAGAGGCGAGGCCCCACGGTGGCTCCCGGTTTCTCTGACCCTCACCCTACACATCTGGGAGAATTTCCTTCCACACGTCCTGGGTATACGGACAGTGAGGCTCATTTTAAAGACTTCTAGGAAAGGAAGTGCCGCCATTTTACTTAATAACCTAATTCTTCTGTTTCAGAAAACTCATGGCTACAAAGTCCTTACTAATCCCTTTTGGGAGACAAGAAGAAAATGATCTTTGGAGACCAGGTACCGGCCTCAGGCATACCTCTGGCTGGGTGCACATTATGTCACCTTTTTGTACCTCAGTCCCTTCATCCGTAAAATGAGAATCCCTTACTGGCTTGTCAAGAGGATTAAATGAGGAAATTTCGGGGCAGTGTCTGGCTCGTGGTGAGTACCAGACCGACGCCGGTTGACTGCTGCCGCTACTGTTGCTGTACCTCACTTTCTCCGGCCACCTGGCCTCAAGCGAGCTCACCTCCCTGAGCCTCACGTTAGCTTCCCGACTGAAAAGTAAGGTTTCTCTGACTTCTCAGGAAGAAGTCTTGCAGGGTGAAAATGAGGTAAAATCCTGAGAGCATTTCACCGACTCTTGGGCACACAGGAGTTCCCTTTGCCTGCGTTCTCTCCTTACTGAAAGCCTCTCTTGTTCCAGATGGGAACCATTTCCCCTGTTCTGTTGTTAAAGAATGACTCAAAAATAAGCAGAACCACTGGGGACTGAAATCATTCACAAACATTTACGGAGTTTCTAGTATGTGATCCTAACTTTCCACTTAAAAGTGTTCGGAGGGGGGCGCCTGGGTGGCTCAGTGGGTTAAAGCCTCTGCCTTCGGCTCAGGGCATGATCTCAGGATCCTGGGATTGAGCCCTGCATCAGGCTCTCTGCTCAGCCGGGAGCCTGCTTCCTCCTCTCTCTCTGTCTGCCTCTCTGCCTACTTGTGATCTCTCTCTGTCAAATCAATAATAAAATCTTAAAAAAAAAAAAAAGCGTTCGGAGGGATGGCCAGGGTCTCTGTTATCAGAGAGCTTAGCGTCTGGTGAGAATAAATCAGGAGATGCTCCTGTTCCTGCCCTGCCCCAGAGCTGAGTGTTCCTTTGGAATAATAGCTACCATTTTTTTAAAAGTTTTTTTAAAAATTTATTTATTTGTCAGAGAGAGGGAGAGAGAGAGAGCGAGCACAGGCAGACAGAGAGGCAGGCAGAGGCAGAGGAAGAAGCAGGCTCCCTGCAGAGCAAGGAGCCCGATGTGGGACTTGATCCCAGGACGCTGGGATCATGACCTGAGCCGAAGGCAGCCGCTTAACCAACTGAGCCACCCAGGCGTCCCTAATAGCTGCCATTTATTTGGCTTATCACCGGTAGGCCTGACACCTACCTCACCAAGAATGAGAAGGGCCTTTATTAGCTCTGCATTCACTTCCTCTAAGTCACTTGGTTAGTAAGCGCATAGCTGAGATTTGGTTTTTCCAGCCAAATTACTGGGGGAAGAGGCTACTCCAGGGTTTCTGTTCTTCACTGCATTATATTGCCTCGGGTTCAAGTTCTTGCAACAAAAGCAACATGAAAAGCAAAAGAAAGGCAGAGGAGAAACTCCAACTCCCCAAAGCCCACCTGGTGGCTTCTGGAACAAGGGCTGCAAGACCGTGCCCAGCAGGAGGGGGGCTAAAGCTTGGAATTTGAAAAGCAACCCATGGATCCAGAAGCTCTCTTCCTTCAGCACCACCTCACGTCACAGGAAGGCACAGGCAGAGACAGGGAATTTGGGAGACTAGCAAGGCCTAGGCTCTCAGGGAAGGAGGTTCTGAAAGAATTAGCTGTAACCCGATTAGCACATCAAAACAGCCCAGCATCTGAGCCCAAGGCTTCGTATTCCATTCTGTTCCACCATTTCCTCAGTGGCAGCAGGGGTGCTCTGGCCAGAGCCCCACATTTGCAATGCTACCAGGGTCCTAGGGATGCAGCAAGCTCCATGGGAGGGCAAAGGCCAAGACTTCTTTGCCCATTTCACAGAAGGAGAAACTGAAGCACAAAGAAGGTGGGGAGTGCACGAGAAACGTGGATTCTGAAACTCGAGGTTCTGTCTTCAGGACCTTGCAGCCCGGCAGGCTCCCCCTTTGACGCACAACACAGAAGGTACAAATTCAGCCTTGCCAGGTGCCGTGGAGAGGAGTGCAGGGCCCGTGTAAGAACAGCTACTGGGAGTTCCAGGTGAGCTTCTGGATGGCCTACAGGTGTGTCCAGCACCGGAGTTCAAAGAGCCCTGGTGTTTCAGAACCAACGTCCAAGGATTTCTGGGGTTTGCCAACAAGCATGGTTGTCAACTCACTCAGACTACACAGAATTCTAGGTGTTTTCTTTTCAAATTATCCTTGATGCCACACAAGCTCCTCCACGGTCTCCAGTGGTCTCTACATATTATTATTAGCAATATGACAAAACCAGAAGCTAAAAAATGGTTCCTCTCTTCACTGAAGAATGGGAGACTTAGATCTCAATAAGTCAAGATGGCCGGGGACAAGTGAGGGCTTTGTTCTCAGCCCTGGCTCTGAGAGGCTAGTGAGGGTCGGCTTGATATTCATAGCCCCAGATTATTTATTTTAGAGACAGAGAGAGAGAGAGACCATGCGAGCAGGGGGAGGGTCAAAGAGAAAGGGAGAGGAGAAGCAGACTCCTGGCTGGGCGAAGAGCCCAACTCAGAGCTCAATCCCAGGACCCTGAGATGACCTGAGCTGAAACCAAGAGTCAGATGCTCAACCAACTGAGCCACCCAGGGGCCCCAGGTCTGGCCCTTCCATACCACCAGGAAAAAATGGGCAGGGAGGTAAGTATGAACCCCTCACCTTTCCTACCAGTAGGGCCTGGTGGCCTCCTTCTAGGAGGCAACAGGCAGAAGCAGGTGTGATTCTTTCACCTGTTGGACTTAAAGATGGCGGAAGTGGGTATAGACAGTAGGAGAGACAATGTCCCACATCTTGTACTCGAGTCGCCTGACCCCTGGGAATGGCTGGGGACAAAGTGTAATCACTGGGGATAATGGAGCAGTTTCTGTAAGAGCGTCAGACAACTGGGTCCTAGTCCCGCTTGCCACGTGACTCCAGACAAATGACTTAGTCTCTTTGGGTCGGTGACATCATCTAACTTGAGGATGGTGGTGATAGTTTCCCCTCGTAGATGGGAATGCAGATGAAATGGAACAGCAATACAGATCTTGTTTGAATCCAGGCCCATGAATTACCAGTTCTATTTCCCCAACTCGAAGACGGAATCCACCAGGCTGTGATGCATACTAAGGCACTGTGTATTTTGAGCACCTGGCACAGGGGAGGGGAGGGAAGCAGCTCTTCTCCTCCACCCTCCATGATATCAGAACCCCAACTTCTCTCCTCCCTGACCTCCCTCCCGGTTGCGTCAAGGTTCGGATCTTTTCTCTGGCCGCCTGCTAGAAGGTCTGCTGCTTATGGCAGAAAGCATTTCTCCAGCCTCACGTCCTCCCAGCTCATAGGACAGCAACTCCCACCCTGGTTTACAACCCATTTATGGTGGAACACCCTGGTCCTTGGGTGTTTGTGCAGTGTTTAATCATTAGGCGGTGGGCTCTATCCCTGTGAGCCACAGGGCACCTACGAATCAGTCAGCTATTTGCCTAGGTGCCTCAGGGTCTGTTTGTAGGAGGCTTCTCTTGAAGGACACTTCTGACTCAGCCTGGAGCAGGGGGAGGTAAGTCCTGGCTACCAGAGGTGAGCCTTTACACATCAGACAGAAGCACCTACCATCCTAGAAAACATAGCTTTCAGAGATAGGACTTCCTCTCCCAGAGAGGAATTCCCTAGGTTCTCCTCTTTTTCTCTTCCCATTTCCCTCCCTGCCAAGCCTGGATCGCTGTTTCTCCTCCTCACCACTCACAAATCCCAGTTGTTTTCCAAAATGTACTAAAAGTTGCCTCCTCCAGGATGTCTTCTCGGTCTGCCCTTTGCTCTAACAGGCTCATTTGACCTCTGAACCAGAAAGCATTGACATTCTGCTGTCTGCACTACCCCTTCCCTCAACTGCCCATGACCCAGTCTTTGTGATAAAGGAGAGGGCTTTTGTACCTTTAAGGAGGGCCCCACTCCAGGTCCCGGTGTCCCCGCAGCACTAGCAGAGCACCCCATACACAGTAAGCTTCTGGCAAGTGCCCTGCCAGTTGGGGGGACAGCCACACCCAAGTCATCCCAGCCAGACTTGCGCCTGATCCTCAATGAAGACCTACTCTGCCCCAGCCACGCTGCTAAGGGCTGAACCAGTGCTGAGAGAAAAACAAGGGTGTTCCTAGTGAAGAACCTGGGAGACGTGACTCATGGGGTTCAGTTCAAGAAGTACTGACTAAGGACTACTGGGTACAGACACTCTATTATTAGGTCCAAAAACTCAGTGATAAATAAGTTAACCCCTGCTTTCAAGGTGAACATAGACAAAATAGGAAAAAAAAAAAAAGTCAAGATTTTGTTAGAAGTTAAAAGATTACATGGGGTCCTTTGGGAGCACCAAGGAAGGAAACTTGCTACGTCTGAGATGTCCAACGGGGTGACCTCAGAACTGAATGTAGACAGAAGCATATGTGTCAGCCTGGCAAAACGGGGTCAAAGGCATTCCGTGGCCCGAGCATGGAGTATGCCGGGACAGCATGGAGTATGCCGGAGGAGACAGCTAAGAGACAGTTTGGTGCTGCAGATGATGATGGTGTGGGCAGGGAGGCCGGTGTGGCAGCAAGGGCCAAGGCTGGCTGGGCCTCGGGAGGCTGGCTCCCTGGCCTGTCCGTGATGTGGGGCCACAACACATTTTAAGCAGGCAAGTGACGCACAGTCATATCGCTGTGTCTATGGGGGGGACGATGTGCCGAGGAAGAGGACGGTGACAGCACAGCAGAGGGACTGTGCCAGGAACCATAGCACGGGAGAACATGCCAGGAAGTGGGAGGATGAGGGGGCATGAGGGAGAGAGAAAGAGCCCCTGCACTTTGGCTCCAGTGCTGGTGGAGCTCAAATTTGAAATCTGGGAGCTGACCTCAGTGGCACCAGAGTGGCTGAGTCATTAGCATGACAAGTGCTGCTTGGGGACACAGGAGCTCCCCTACAGACTTCCCGCAGGGACATTCAAGGCCAGGGCCGCATTAGCCCCACTAGCTTGCTGGCTCTGCTCTCTAGCCCTTTATTCCAGATCATTAAGAGCAGCACAGCCCTCTGGGAGGCTACCCTGGGCCTCTGTCTAAAGTAAGAAGCAAGGATATTTAATTGCCTTGGCTAGACACCCTACTTGACTCCCCTCCCCCTTCCCCCGCCACAACCCCTGCCCACTCAGTACCCCAGACCCTCCCACAACAGCTTCATCATCCCACAGCGTGGGTCTTCAAACATAATCAGAACCCAATCCAAGGCCCTCCTCAAATAATGGCTCTGATCTTGACTTCCCAAAGTGAGCGGGAATTATCGCTTGGCTCCAAGAGATGTTCAAATCCACAGGGTCATAAACCCTTTCAGGTTCTGTTTCAAGACCTCTGCTGGGGATTTTCACAGGTTTGCACCTCTGATGTTATGTGGTGGTCACTCTGCTGGTTCCAAAGAGGGGGCCCTCCTGCCAGGACGCGGAGTATGTACGTACGTAAGTACGATGTGCCCTCCATCGGCTCCTGCCACTTACCCTTGAGGTTCTCGGGCCTTAAATGGCATCTTTGATTTTTCTCCTGACAGAGTGTCCAAGTACAGGAGAAGTAGGGGGACCAGAGCTGGGTGAGGAGAATCACACATGCTGAGGGACAGAGGGGCTGTGTGGCCGTGGTGCGGGACCTGGGGCCAGAAGGACCCACAAGGACCCACACTTCCATCCTGGCTCCCCAGTTTAGGCACCTGCCCCTCTCGTGCCTCCCTCTCCCCCTCCGTGCTTTCTAATTCTGTGCTACATTTAACTTGCTGCCGTCCGGCGAGGGTGTGGCCCGGGCCCCCCCACTGTGCCGACACCCACCGTCCCCACATCTCCTGCACCCACGCTTCAGCAGCTCCACGATGTGGTCTCATTAATTTTATCTTTCAGATGAGGACACAGGGACTCAGGATGGTTAACTGACCTCTCACGCAGCTGAGAGAAGTCACGTAGCCGAGAAGCGGCCAACCTGGAGCCTGAACGCGTCACGGGGTCAAGGGTTTGAAATCATTTTTCCAAAAAAAGGTAGGGGACTGGGCTGGGTCAAACCACTGAGTCTCCTACAGGAGAAGCTCCTGGACACCAACAAACCCATTTCTTCTTGAAACAAACCCATGCCTTCTTGAAGGCAGCCTGGAGCCATGGTTAAGTTCTTTTTTTGTTGTTTTTTGTTATTTGTCAGAGAGAGAGGGAGAGAGCGAGCACAGGCAGACAGAGTGGCAGGCAGAGGCAGAGGGAGAAGCAGGCTTCTCGCCGAGCAAGGAGCCCGATGTGGGACTCGATCTCAGGACGCTGGGATCCTGACCTGAGCTGAAGGCAGCCGCTTAACCAACTGAGCCACCCAGGCGTCCCATGGTTAAGTTCTTTTGAGGACTGGATGAGGACTGGGTGGAACAGCTCACGATGAAGCCCGAGCACGCAGGTGAATTTTGTGCCCTCCATGAGTTGTTTACCACTGCTGGGGCCTGACTGGCCAGTGTCCCGGTCTGGTTGGGCAGTGTCTTCTGGTTGGGGGAGGGGGGGTCCCTGCAGCACATGGGTTTACATAGTTTGCACACTAACCCTGCACCACAGAGCTGGACCGTCACTCGCCCACTCACGGTACACATACTGAGCAATTCTTTGAGCCAGACACTATGCTAGGAAAGAGGTTCACCTGCAAACAGAAGCGACCTAGTTTGTTTGACTGACGCTTATGGCCGAATGCAGAGTCATAATACACCAATAAAATGACAGGATGTGAAACAGACTCGATGTTCTAAAAGACGCTAAGAGCTGAGACCTTGTCAGATAGAGTGGTCGGGGACAGTGTCTCTGAGAGGAGGGTGGTGTGTGAGTTGACACTTGAAGGAAAGGGTGAATCAGCCTGGTAAGGCCAAAGGGAGAGGGAACAGCATATGCAAAGGGTCTGGTGAATTCAAGGAGCTGGTTGGAGGCACGAGTCAGGGAGGGGAGAGTGGGAAGAGGTGAGGCCAGAGAGATGGGCAGGGACTAGAACATGTCCTACCTTGGAGGCCATAGTAAAGAGTCTGGGTTTTATTCTATGTGCAGTGGGAGTCCACTGAGGTAAAGTTTTAGGCAGGGGGCAGAGGTGATCTGACATGTTAAAGAAGATCAAGGTGGCTAGAGAATGTACCACACGAAGGCCACAGAGGAGACAATGAGCCCAGTCCGGAGATCACAGTGGGAGCTCAATGAGAGATAAGGGCAGCCTGGACTCATGTGGGGGAGGGGTGGTGGGAAGAGAGAGAGAGAGAAGGAAGCAGAGGTATTTGAGGATCATTTGGAGGGACTATGCCCAAGACTTGCCAATGGATGGGATGGAAAAGGAGAGGGAACATAAACTTTCAGTAAGACTTATTAATCATCTTTAAGATAATGTTAATTAAATATATAGCAAACAGCTTCTACAGTATATGTCAGGCTCTGCAAAGCCAGGGAAGGCCAAGAATAAGATATTCTTCTGGTTCCTCTCTTAATTTAGCAGGAGAAAGCACACTCCGTGTACCATATTATTTTTTAAGTAGGCTTTATGCCCAACACGGGGCTCGAACTCATGACCCTAAGATCAAGAGTTGCGTGCTCTAATGACTGAGCCTGCCAGGTGCCCCAAAGGAGACCACATTTCAAAGGCACGTTATGTGCTACCAGAGGTGAGGGGGAGACCCTGAATGGATGAGAGACCCCCAGAGGACCCTGCTGGGGTAATGGGGGGAGGGAATAGAGAAGGGAGGCTTCCCAGGGAAGGCTGGAGCCAGTCTTAGAGCACAAGTGAAGGTTAGTTGGGTAGGAAGTCTGAAGGTTACTTTTTGTAGGGTGGAGGGTAGAAGAGAGAGAGATGGGGAGGGGCAGAGGGAGAGGGAGAAAGAGAATCTTAAACACTCTCCACGCCCAGTGCAGAGCCCCATGCAGGGCTCAGTCTCACAACCCTGAGATCATAACCTGAGGTGAAGTCAAGAGACAGATGCTCACCCAACCGAACCACGAGGCACCCCTGAAGTTTGCTCCTGATTATGCTGACAAAGAGCTGGATTCTTGGACTAACTGTGGTTGGCACACCCCCACACCCAGCCCCCTTTTAGAGACAGGCATCATGACATCTTGGAATATTGGCTTTGAAGTCACACAGACCTGGGTTGGATTTCAAGACTGCCTGCGTGCTCCTGAGCAAGTCGCTTAGACTCACTGATCCAGAGTCCTTATCTGTGAAATGGGGATAGCTCCTGTCCTGTTTGGTCCTTTGGGGCATTAAAGCAAATTCAGAAACCATCTGAGAGAGCGCCTGGAACGCAGTAGGTGCTCAGTGAGCGGGGGCTGTGGCTGCTCATGAGACTCAGAGCACAGATGACAGACAGCCATGGGTCCTGGGCGGCTTCCGGAGGAACTTCCCTCCCAGGGATACCCAGAGCTCTTGTGAGCTCCTTCCACACTGACTAACTGTGGAGAAATGGGTCCCTTCTCCCCACAGGAACTCCTACGGTACAAGGCAGAGGGTGGCTGGAGTCCTCATCTGCCCCCACAGTGCTCAGCCAGCCGAGCCAGCTCTGGCTGACCAGAGGACGCCCAAAGGGGCTCCTGTGCTCACCTCTGGTGCACCAGAGCACCCACTACAAGGCAACACCACAGACCCCTTCCCAACCCAGACGCCCTGTGGTTCTGCTGCACGTCTTCCTCAGCTGTCTGCTCATGGCTTAACCCACAGTGCACATCAAGACGGCCCAAAGTAGCGGCCAGAGAGGACAGGGTTTTTTTTTTTTTGTTTTGTTTTGTTTTTTTTTAAGCCTCATGCTGCCATGGGTAGGGCTGTGAGTCCCTGTCGCCAAATCTCAGGGTAAGCCGAAGGAAAGGCAGGGGCCTGAGCCCACCGAGCCATGCAACCACCTCATTTCCCTCAGCCCCTTTCATCTCCGCCACACAACCTTTCCACATCCCTCAAAATGTCAGAGACTCCCTTCAGATCTCATTTCAGGCAATTTTACAGAGCCGAGCATCACAGATGAATGAGGGAGATAAATCAAAGTGCGCAGTGGACGAGAGGAAACAAGAGGGCTGTGGCAGAGCAGACAAAGCTGACCTCGTCTCCCTGTGATACTGAGACACAGCAAAGCCACCAGGATCTGTGGTCGAGGCCACGCCCAGGGGAGGGTGGTTGAAGGCAGACCCCAAGGTCTGTGTGTGTGATCAGTGGGACAAAGGTCACTCTGAAGACTCTGCTGGAGGTTCCGACACTGAAGTAGTTAAATGTTCTCCTGAGGAAAATCATATCCCTAGGGCTTCAGGCGGCCCTAAGTTTTCTCCTAGTAAGAGAGAAAGTTCCCTCAACAAGAGCAGAGCCTGGTCTGACACGGAGCTGCCCTACGGGTGCTCGCTCCTCTCCCTGAGCCTCTCGAGGGGGAGACCCCGGAAAAAGACGGTCTTCCAGGTTAGCTGTCCAGAAGCTGTCACCTTTGCAAGTACCTAGACCAGAGCTAGGCACTGAGAAGAGGCCCAGCAAAAGCTACTCATGTAGCTTCAAGTGATGTTCACCTTCTGGAGAACCTTCTGGAGGGCTGGAAAGCAAGTCTTTGAACAGAGAAGGAGGCAGACACAAGGACTGAAAGTAAAGGATTTGTGCCCAGAGAGACCGGAGTGCAAATCCTAACTCTGCCCCATATAGCACCATGCCTATGGCGAAGGAATGTCACCTTTTGGAGCCTGTTCCCTTTGATGTCAAACCCAGAGTCTTCTTGTATGAACCCCCACCAAGTACCGTTCGGCTCTCCAGGACACTGGTGTACCTCATGAAGCCTGCCAGCTATATGAAAAATCACAGCACAGGGAAGTCCCTGTAAGTCTGTAACACCGCCTGTTCCCAAGGCTGACCGCCCCCTCTCTAGAAGGCAGCTCCCACTCTCTGTTGATTCAGGGAACAAGGCACATCCAAGTCTAATTAAATCCTAAGTCAGAACACCCACCCAAATAAATACAATTCACTTAGTCACTTGGAATTTTATCTCCATGAAAATAAGACTGCAGTCCCATAAGCTTCAACTCCTAATATGATTTTGGTGAAGCTCCAAGTTAGAGCAAAATCCATTGCAACGTAGGACAGCAGAATTCTTCTTCCAGAGCGTCAGAAAGGTCCACAGCCCCAAGACTCTCATCCACAGCTCTGTCCACCCCGTACTCCCCCTCTGGAAGGTTTCATTCTGGTCCTTCAACCTTGGGCGTTCCTCCAGACCCCCCATCAGCAACAGCTACCCTCCTCTCCCCCTCCTCTAAGTGTGTGGCAGCTTTAGAACAGGCTTAGCTTTGAAGTGCAGCGAGGACAGAGGCCCTTTCTCTCCTCTGAAAGAGGTCTGCTAGCAGAAGTGGGGCCCTTTCAGTCCACTGGATCTGCACACACCAGAGGCCTTGGGGCAAGAACCACACTCTTCATTGGCGCACCATCGCGCAATGGCACCTGTCGTCATGACGATCAGAGATGAAAAGTTCCTGGGCTCCCTGCCTGTGTAGATGAGGACACTGACCAGTCATTTCGTGAACCCTGCCCTTCGAGTGCTAAACACGAACAATGACTCATAGGAGCTTGGGGACTTAGAATCAGCCCATCTGAGTGCACACAAAGAACCGGGGGTAGGTAGAAGCATCTTGCCCAAGACGTTCAGCAGTGGCTTGAGCCAGATCTAGGAAGGACGAGGTGAAGGTCTCCTGGTTCCGAGTGCACTCCTTCCCTTCCTGCCTGGGCTCCTGTCATCATCATCATCACCAAAGAGAGAGTGTGCTTTCCTTAGAGTTGCTTTCTCAAATTCATCCTTTCCAAGCACACCGAGATGACCCTGTTCCCTAAAGCCTGGAGGACAGAGTGGTCCCTGGGCCACTAACAATCTCCCTGGCTTCGGTGACCTCTGGTGAAGGGGAAGTGGGAAGTTCCAAGTGGTGAGTCTGAAGGTCTCCTTCCCCCCAGCTTTGCTCTGTAAGCTCTATCCAGCATGGACCAGCTTGGGAGAGGTGGGTCTGGAGAAAACACATTCACGTGCAAGGTAACCTTGCATAAAAACTGTGGGCTGGCACAGCCGTCCAGCATGGCCAGTCTAAAGGTGACACTGTAACCAGAGACACTTGGCAGACCAATGGAAGGGCTGCCTTACCCACGGGGCTTATTTTATTTTTTTAAAGATTTTTACTTATTTGACAGAGAGAGACACAGCAAGAGAGGGAACACAAGCAAGGGGAGTGGGAGAGGGAGAAGCAGGCTTCCCGCTGAGCAGGGAGCCCGATGTGGGGGCTTGATCCCAGGATACTGGGATCATGACCTGAGCCGAAGGCAGCCACTCAGGCACCCCTCACGGAGTTTCTTTAAATCAGCTGCTGCATTTCAGTAACAGAAGTCAAGGCTAGGTTGCTCTTCCAAAGACAAAGGACATTAAAGGAAACAAAAAGAAAATCTCAAACAGATGATGAGATAAGCAAGCCTCTTGTGACACTTAGGTAATGTTTTTGGGAGATCTTCCAAATCATTACCAGCAGGAAAAGAAACCTCCTACATTTTATTATTACAAGTTTAGGAAGACCTTCAGCCCCCATGGCTACTCCTGGTCCTTCTTGCTCCATACCACATGGTGACAGTCTCTGTGGCACTCAGCACTGTGAGTTATGATGGCTTCTTTGGCTTCTCACCCCTCTATTTGATTGCAAGCTTCTTGAAAGCAGGGAGCAGGGACTATGTCCAACTCCTCTTTGGCTGCATGGTAGGTGCTCAGTAAATATTAAATAATCATCAGCATTTTCCATCAGCTGTCACATATCAAAACACAGTCTAATACTTTGTTGAAATGCAGCTGAGTACTCGCTTTGGCCACACAGATACTAAAACTGGAAACGCAAATGACTGATAGCATTGGTTACCATGCCTTAAGCAACTCAGTTATCATAGTCCCCATCTGCTCATTCTTCCCAACCCAGAGAAGCTACTGAAAGTCATCACTCCTACTGGGTGCTGCAGTGCCTGGCAATGCTTAGCTATAAATATGTGACAGACTACATGATGCAGGACTGCTTAAATAATGGGGAGGAGATGGCATAAAGCTAGGGCTGTCAGTTGCATGTAATTAAACAATGATAGTCACTAGTACAGTTCACCATATATTTTCTCTTCTTATAAGCACATGGTAGAATTCTACTTCTAGTCACCTTTGAATTCAAGCGTAGCCATGTGACATCCTTTGGCCAACAACAGATCGGTGGAAGTTATATGGGCCATTTCTAGGCAGAAGCTTTAAGAGATAGTGTGTGGCTCACCACACTCCGCTTCTCTTAGCCATGGTTTGCCAGTGCTTTAAATAGCTGGTGCTCTGGCACCTGGGGTCCTAGAGTGACAATGATGTACAACATAGACTCCTACTGAGCTGCAATGGCCAGACAGTGAGGATGGGTGTTTTGGGGGTTGTTTGTTACACAGTATAAATGATCCTATGCTGACTGATGCAAAGACTTGCCCAGGTACCTGGATTAAAACACATGATGCCATTTTCCGTTACAGGGGACAGATGCAGTCAGATTCTGACTTAGTATTGGGGCCTAAGCTTTGGTTTGCTGAGACAGTAAGCACAGAAAAAGGTGCCCTATTTTGGTTTTTCTCTTTGACCTCCCATTCTTGCTTTCACATTGCTAGATGTGTTCTCACACTTGAAACAAACATCAAATCTACAAATTACCTGTAAATAGCTACTGAAAAGGCACTGGTGGGAAATGTGCTTTGGAGGAGTGGCTCTCTCTCTCTCTCTCTCTCTCACACACACACACACACACACACTCACACAGAGTCAGCTGTACTTCTACTGCAGTGTAACCTGGAACACAGTTACAAAGTTGGGCAATGCCGAGGAGTAAGATTCTCATGCAGCCACTACCCTTTTTTTTTTTTTTTAAGTGAAAACATTGCATGCATGTGAAATGATACTCCCCAGACCATTCATTCTCTACTCTGTACAACCCCTCTGGGAGAATTCCTTTGTGGCTTAAACTGCAGATGGTTTGCTTCCTGTCAGCAGCCCCCTCCTGTTCAGCACAGGTGGCCCCCTGCCCACCCATTCCACAAGCAGCAGCTCTTCCTTAAAAAGGAAGCAAGCGGTACCAGCAGCAAAGAGGCCTTTGGGAAAAGCCTATGCAGTAATTATCACCCTGTTACTGCAGAAAGAGAGATTTGCCTCTAAGGCTCCTTTTATGAGCTTTAAGATGAATGGAACTCTCACCCTCTCCCACTCTGTCTCCCTTTGCTGTCCACAAGCAGGAGAAAAGGGGGACAGAGACGGAAGGGAGATGCAGGGAGGATAATGGACGCGGGGCGCTGTGCTAGAGACATCTTCTTGTCCCCAAAAGAGGAGTATAATGCAGAACTAAGAAAATACTCCAGGGCACTAGTTGGTTTAATAGGCAGTTAAGAGGGGGAAGGGAAGGACAGTGAGAGAGGAAAGATGGGAGACAGAGAAAGAGATGGAGGGGAGGGAGAGATCTACTGGTCAACTCAAACAAGAAAACATAAAGGCAGAATAGTCTGGGTAAAGTCAGAAGGCAGGGGGAAAGCAAGACAAAGTTAATTTCACTTAGGCTGGTAGGAAGCTCAGTGCTGAACTATCACTAAAATCTGCAACCACACAGGACTATATGGTAAGTTTATCTATATTCTCGGTTCTCTCCCTCTCTGATGTGTCATATTCTCATTTACCCCCCAACTCACCCCCCACCCCCGTCTTAATGCTTCATTGCCTTAATTTACAATTATTCTTCTCGTATATGTGGTTACTCTACACGGTTATGGAAAGAAGAGGGCTTCATTACTAGTTACTCAATTAATATAAAGAAAAGAGAGGGGAGCCTGGGTGGCTCCGTCAGTTAAGGGTCCGACTCTTGATCTCAGCTCAGGTCATGATCTCGGTGTTGTGGGACTGAGAAGTCTGCTTGGGATTCTCCCTCTCCCTCTGCCCCTCCCCACCTCACATTCTAAATAAATAAAATCTTTTTCTTTTAAAGATTTTATTTATTCAGTTGAGAGAGAAAGAGGGCGGGGGAGAGAGCACAAGTAGGGAGAGGGCCAGGCAGAGAGGGAGAAACAGGCTCCCCGCCAAGCAGGGAGCCCAAAACGGGGCTCGATTCCAGGACCCTGGGATCATGACCCAAGCTGAAGGCAAACGCTTAACTGCCTGAGCCACTCAGGCACCCCTAAACAAACAAAATCTTAAAAAAGAGACAGAGAGAGAATCGTGGAGAGGCAGAGAACCCCGATTCCTCTGAATGGCTTCCAGAATGGAGGAATCTCAGACTCTTTATCTTTGCTTGGTACTTTATGAAACACTTTCCCCATCTTCACCTCGTGTATCTGTCACAATGGTCCTGGGAGACACGTGTGAGTACTGTCCTCATGTTAGAGACAAAACCTCAAAACTCAGAGAGCTAAGGGACCTGCGTGAGAGTGAGGACGGGAACCTGGGTCTCCTTACAGCCAACCCCGCCTCCTCCCTTCCCTCCACGGCTGCCTTTTGAAATGTAACTTGGTGGTTCCTATAAAGTAATGTCCAAGTCACCTCCTACAATGATGGCAATGTTCTGTCCACACTGTCCAGTAGGGCAGCCATGAACCACATGGGACCTGAAAGCCCTTGGAATGTGTGGCTAGCGTGACGAAGAAACACAACTTTGAGTCCTTGTTAATTTTACATTTCAATGGCCACGTTTCATTAGTGGCTTTTATATTGGACAGTGTCGATCTATGCTCTCTCACTCCCAGCACATGATTGTAGGGGAAATGGGGTTCAAATACTGACACTGAGAAATGGCACGAAGTGGAATGAGTAGTAAAAGAAGGAAAAATTCCCCTTTGCCTTACTGGTGAGGAACTCACAATTCTGGGTAGACACAGAGGAGAGACAGTGAGTATGGAGGAAGGATTGTGGGGGGGGGGGGGCTCCTTAAATTATGACCCAGCCAAGTAGGCCTGTTGATCCCTAAGCTCTGGGTAGAGAAACCCCAGCAATGCCTTTGGGGACAACAGAGTTGTTAGCCAGGACAAGGAAAGGGAATTTTTCAAATGACTTCAGAATCCTCGTGGACTCTGAAGGCTCCTGGATTTCCTGGAACACTAAGGGGAAGCATCAGTCTTCACCTGGGATCTTGAAATTGTGGATGCATCCCATAGCCAACAACACAAGTTTAGAAGAGGTCACGATTAAAAAGTGAGCAGCACTGGTCCAAACTCGCAAGGAGTCCATGGAATAAACCGGATCAGTTTTTGTACAAGAAAGGGCCTTTTCCTTGAGCCCCCCTTCCCTCTTTTTTTATTTTATTTTAAAGATTTTATTTATTTGAGAGAGAGAGAGCAAGAAAGAGCTAGCGAGAATTAGTGCACGAGTCGGGGGAGGAGCAGAGGGAGAGGAAGCAGCAGACTCCCCACTAAACAGGGACCCTGGGATCACGACCTGAGCCAGTCAGATGCTTAACTGACTGAGCCACCCAGGTGCCCCACCCCCACTTTCCCTCTTAACCCAAACTGTTCTGCACTGTTCCCTAAGATTCTAGTGTTTGTATTTTTATTTTATTTTCTTAAAGACTTAATTATTTAAGAGACAGAGAGAGAGAGAGAAAGTATGCACACACTCGAGCAGGGGGGAGGAACAGAGGGAGAGGAAGAAGTGGGCTCCTTGCTGAGCCCGGAGCCTGACTTGGGGCTCTATCCCAGGACCCTGAGATCATGACCTGAGCCGAAATCAAGAATTGGATGCTCAAGGGGGTGCCTGGATAGCTCAGTGGGTTAAGCGTCTGCCTTTGGCTCGGGTCACGATCCCAGGGTCCTGGGATGGAGCCCTGCATCAGACTCCGTGCTCACTGGGGAGTCTCCTTCTCCCTCTCCCTCTGCCCACCACTCCCTCTTCTTGTGCTCTCTCTGTGTCAAATAAATAAAATCTTAAAAAGAAAACAAAACAAAAAAAGGGTTGAATGCTCAACCCACTGAGCCATCCAGGCGCCCGGTGTGCTTGCATTTTTAGTGACTAGGGGCTCATTTAAAGAGAGGACACCAGGATAAGGGCCCGGAGGCAGGGAATGGAAGAGTCTCTGAACCGAGGGCTCCCTAAAGAGGTAGTTGCAACTGGGAGGGTCTGGCAGGTTGGGATTTCAGTTCCAGCGTGGACACCTGCCAGCTGTATATGTAACCTGCTGCGTATTTACTGACCTGACTGTCTCAGGGCACCATGACTATGTCTATGAAACCAGGGTACTACCTCCTCTCAAAGAGTCAGGGTTAGGAGAAAACGAATTCATATCGGTAAGGTGCTCGGCACAGTGCCTCGAATACAGCGATCGTCGGGAAATGGTGACTATCACTGTTTTTGTTATTTTCTGGTCCGTATTAGTTGTCTATCACTGCTATAACAAATTATTATAAACACAGGAGCAAAAACAACACAAATGGACTATCAGGTCTGTGAGGCAGAAATCCAAACTCGGTCTCATGGACTGAAAGCAGGGTGTAGGCAGGACTCTGGGGGAGGGTCTGTCCCCTTGCACTGTCCCCTTTAGAGAGGCCACAGGCATTCTGCCTGCGGCCCCTCCCTCCACCTTCAGAGCCAGAAGGCAAGGGGAGTCCTTGCTGCTCAGTGCTCTGCCTGCTCTCCCGCCCCCATCTTCTACTTTGAAGGACCAGTAATCACACTGGCCCTCCAGGATAATCCAGGCTAATCTCTCTATCTAAACACTCACTGATAAGCAACTGTGACTCCTACCCCCCACCCTGTGGTATAACACACCCCCGGGTTCTGGGGATTAGGCTGTGGACACTGTGGGGCCATTACCC
The DNA here is from genome assembly GCA_004024625.1 of Mellivora capensis. Lineage (NCBI taxonomy): Eukaryota > Metazoa > Chordata > Mammalia > Carnivora > Mustelidae > Mellivora > Mellivora capensis. Next base: position 68,495 of record PISX010000674.1, read on the forward strand.
TGTCTGCCCTGGGCTTGGAAGGGAGGGCAAAGGAGTGGTTTCCATTTGTGCTTCCTCTCACCGCAGCAGGGGCTGTGTCTAAGGAACACCTGGGTTGGGGACCTGCTACCTGGTAAGGGCTCCCACCAATGTCGTCTGCTGCTAGGGACCTTGGGCCTGGATTCAACTCTTCCCTGTAGGTCAGGCCTGAATTGGTGAATACAGAGCTGGGTGCCAGGAGGCCGGCTCCATCCACACAAATCCCAAAGCCCAGCAGTGCCCTGGGCCCTTGGACAACTTGTGACATTCCTGGTGAGGAGGAGGACTGGGCCCGGCAGGCTGGTGAAATACCAGTTGCATAGTTATATCAACACACCATGGGACTCTTAATTCAAGCTGAAACTGGGACAGCCCCGGGCACCAAGATCAGGGCCCCGGCCAGGGACTTGAGTAAAGCTTGTAGGATGACTGTGAATCCTCATTTTCCAAATGCAATCTCAATACCGAAAACATTCAGAGCTTGGAGGGCAATGAAAACCCCGTAACAAGAAGGAACAGAAACAGTTTCTTTTTCCTGCTTGATTTCTTGGCATGACATCAGAGGGCCACTGTCATTTGGTTCAGGTCTCAGGCTGATGTTTTCACCGCACAGCATTCGCTCTGCACTATTTTTACCACCACTTCAGTTAATAAGAGCCACTGGAGGTCAATAAATATTCTAATGGTGTAGAAGAAAGTAACCGAGTCATTCCAAAGCCCTCCTCCTAACCTAAACGTGCGCAAGGGGCCTGATTTCTGTCCTTGCGTGCACCATCAGTGACACTTGCATGACCCGGGGACACCATTTAGAAATAACCTCGAACTGCATGTCCGGGATGCCAGCAAGGGTCCCCAGCAGCAGGGCGATGCTGCCCAGGTCACAGATAGCATCCTGGGAATGGAAGCTTTCCCAGAGCTGAGCTCTACACTTTGAAAGCACTCATCAAAAGAACTTTTGATGGGTCCTGAGGAGACAGCATGCAGGAACTGGCAGGAGTTTAGCAAACCATCTGACCGTCTGCGAGGCCGGCCTCCTAGCTCCCCAGGGCCTATTTCTTCCTCCTCCCAGGCTGCCAACTCAGGGCCTTCCATGCTGAACCTCTCTGTATTTGCCTGTTATCTGGGGCCCGCGACTTGGAACAAGCCACCTCCATTTGTCCCTTTTGATCCTGCCCCCTCTGCCGGCTAGCCATTGATGACTATCAGGTAAAAACTGGAGCCCAGGAGTGGCAACCCCAAAGAGTGACAGCAGATCAAAGGCAGACTTGGCACTGTGGATTTACTACCCTCCCTTCTTACTTCTCAGACGCCGGCTGGTGACATACAGGACTCACAGACCGACAGGGTCCCTATCTTCCAGGCTCTGAAGGTACATATTCCTATCAGTTCCTTTTAATAGCCCTGAAGATACCCCAGCCACGTTCTGCTGCAAACAGCCACACTCCGTCTGGTAGGTCAGTGTCCTTCTGGGCCTTCCTCAGGAAGAGCTCTAGCTCCCAAGCTGTGCCCACTGAGGTTAATGATTTTCCTGTGGGCGCCCTGAGGTGATCTGCCCTTCCTACACTCCTCTTCTCTCGGCTGACATCTCATCAGGCCCTCAGTTCTTTTCCTATTTCCTCCATAGCCCTCATGTAGTCTACAGCCTGTGCGTGAACCCTTAAAGACTGGGCTGTCTATTTCATAAAGAACCTCCTAGAAATATCTCAGCTCTGGGACCTTCTTTTTTCAGCTTAAAAGGGAAAAATTCTGGAAAGGTGCTGCGTTTTTTAAAATTTTTTTTCACTTGTCTAATTTCAATAATTTAAAGGACACGTTTCTCATTATAGGGATAAGAATAGGATTACCTTGTCTGCAGCTATTTGCATACTACCTTCTAAAAAAATACCCGCACACCATCTGTGGCATTCTCCTTTGATATTTCACGTTAAATTGTCTCATGCCAACACTATTCTTTACTTGAAACAAAATTTATAAAATCTTGGGTTTGATGTACTAGTTATACATTTTTTTAAATATTATAATTAAAATGTAAGAGAAATATTTCCCTGTCTGCTATCTAAAATTATTTCCTATACCACTAATGTTAGCCTCCCTCTTTGGGAAATACCAAAGATGAAGCATTTCTATGGTCTCTTTATAATAACTTTAGAGTTGAATAAAATTTAACACATTCTAGGAAAATGTAAAATATCTCACTGCCTACAGGTCAAAACTTATATGAAATAGGAGATTTATAAGCATTATTAGATCCTATTTTAAAAAAGAAAATAAAAGCCACCTGAATTCTAGCTTTAAAAGCTGGTGAATATGGGACGGCCTGGGTGGCTCAGTTGTTAAGCGTCTGCCTTTGGCTCAGGTCATGATCTCAGGGTCCTGGGATCGAGCCCTATGTCTGGCTCTCTGCTTGGTGGGGAGCCTACTTCTCCCTCTCCCTCTCCCTCTGCCTGCCTCTCCCCCTGCTTGTGCTTTCTGCCAAATAAATAAATAAAATCTTTAAAAAACAAAACTGGTCAGGTATCCTTTCAGTCTGAAATGATCACATCTGAGCATTCCAGTCTGGGGAGAACCAGAAGACACCGCTGTCCAGTTAGTCCCATCAGAGAGGCTGAGCTGGACAACACAACCAATAGTATCCATCTCTCCAGCCCCCACCCTCAATCCTCCAAAGCCCAGCTGTGATCTATAATTCCATTAACCTTGCAATGAAGCATTAAATTAAACTGCCTCGCACAAATTCTTCTTCTGCTACAAGGGAAAATGTACCTTGTAAAGCCTGAATTTCATGCTGATAGATTTACTAAGCAGCAACATGTTTACAGGAGAATACAAATAAGCAAAATCACGAGGCAAATTGCTGAAATTTCCAGTGGGGTGATACAACCACAGGCTTTCTCCCTGATAATGTTTCCTCTAAAGAGTTTAGTTATAGAGCACCCCATCCTTAGAAAGAGTTCTTCGGGGTGCCTGGGCGGCTGAGCTGCTTAAGTGCCCGTCTCTCGGGTCATGATCTCAGGGTTATGAGATCGAACCCCATGCTGGACTCCGTGCTGGGTGTGGAGCCTCCTTAAGATATTCTTTCTCCCTCTCCTTCTGCCCCTCCCACCCTCCCTCTCTAAAAATAAATAATTTTTTTTTTTTTAAAAAGGCAGTATTAAAAAAAAAAAAAAAAAAAAGAGGGTGCCTGGGTGGCTCAGTGGGTTAAGCTGCTGCTTTCGGCTCAGGTCATGATCTCAGGGTCCTGGGATCAAGCCCCGCATCGGGCTCTCTGCTCAGCAGGGATTCTGCTTCCCCCTCTCTCTCTGCCTACTTGTGATCTCTCTCTCTGTCAAATAACTAAATAAAATCTTTAGAAAAAAAAAGAGAGAGAGCAGTTCTTAAGTGGTTCACCGTTCTACGGAATTCTCAAACCAATCCTTTTAAATGAATCAATTCCAGGAAGAAGGCTGGCTTGAGCTGGCACGGTGGCGATGGGCCTTTGTCATCTCTGGCATAAATCACCACCCTGGACACTGGGGACTCTAAGAAGGGCATATTCAAGTCCATGGCAGAGCCCGGGCCATATCCCAAGTTTCTGACAACTGATTCAGTGTTCTCTACACCAGCACAGCTTCTCAGCCTTCCTGGAGAGACGATAAAGATTCCTCTTGAGCAAATTTCATTCCTGGGGGTAACTTCAGCGTGCCCTAGTTCTCTTAAGCCAGAGAACCACAGACATCACTTAGCTCTTTGTAAAAAGTATATGCAGCTAAGAGAACACCAAGAAGCTGGGTTTGTGCTGCAAATATGCGCATTTCTGGCACAAGAGAATTAGCACCCCCAAAATGTTTGGTGGCCTCAAGCACACACATCTAAATTCCATTTTTGGTCTCATCAGCACACATGGGGAAAGAGGTCAGTATGCCAGCAAAATCCTTCAATGGTCAGACCACTAAAGGGTACTGAAATCTAGAAACACCGCACTGCAGAGCTGGAAGGGGTCCTGGAAATCATATTGTTCGAACCCTGCTTTAATGGATTGCTCAAGGTCATAGACTCTATGTGCCCCAGTCAGGGTTACTAAACAGCCCTCCATACGGTAATGTTCTCTGAAGCTCTTGTGGTCTCTGACAGGGGCTGCGACGAGAACCGGGCAAGGGCTAGCCTTTCAGCATCTCAGCAAGTGCAGTATAAAGGACATTTCCCAGGGCCAGGCCACAGGAGACCTGCAGTGAAGCCTGCTCAGCCAAGGCCGGGAGCACTCCCTTGGGCACCCGGGCCCTCTGTGCATCACCAGGGACTGTGTTCCAAGGTACCATACCTAGAAAGCCGGCTGACAGAGGAAGTAAAGGGGATCCCTGGGGCCTGGGCAGCCAACAAAGATGCAGTAGCAGCACAAAATAACGACCCAAACTCCCTGAGCCCGAACTCCCTCTCTTTTCGCTGTCAGAAGCACCACCCTAACCAGGAGCAGGACTCCAGAATCTTCCGCAGTGCTCTCCTACCTGCTGCACCAGCTCTTGACCCTGACCTTGGCTTTAAGGCCTCCAGACCCCTGCATGGGTCACAGGAGTGTCTGTCTGCTCTCAATATCACACCCTCACTTCTCAGGCCACTCTGGAATGATCTCTGCACCTGGTCAATCCCACGTGGAGCAGACTTACCTGTCAGCATCGCCGAGGCCCAGGGAGGTATTTCTTTGCAGGGTCTCCCGCACCACAGCCATGCCATCGGGCAGCCGATTCAGGCGACGAGTGTAGAGGCCAAGTCCACCATCGGTCATGTACCTGCAACAGGACCAGAGGATGATGCAGATATACGGTCAAGAGCAATTCATGTGCAATCTTGTTCACATCCAGGAGCCCTGCATGGCCACCCGGTGCTCTAAGGAGGAAGGAACTGAGGCTGTCCCAAGGCTCTATCTCTGATCACAGCCCAGGGATAGCTCCACTGTTGATTCAACCCAAAAGATCACCCACTTGCTGGCAAAAATAGAACTCAGCTTAATTAATCCAAACGCACAGGAATCTATGGAGCAGAAGGAACTAGTGAATAACATTAACTGTCAGATGTATTCATGACATTCTTTTAATCTGGCAATTATACAAGCAGGTGTCTTACCTAAGTAACGGGAGTGGAACTGACAATCATTAGCAAAGCATAGGAAAAAATACGACAGAATAGTGCAATGGAAAAAGTGGGCATTTAAAAGGGGGGGGAAGAAAAGACAGAGGACAAAAAAAAAAAAAAAAAAAAAGAAAAGAAAAGACAGAGGACAGATGGGGCACCTTTGTCATCACCAGCAAGTTGCTTCTCTGGGTCCTGGGTCTTTCATCTGAACTTTGGGAATATTATAGCCTTCCTGCCTCCCCAAGGCACACATGAGAATTCGCCAGGTAAGGCGTATGAAGGTGCTCTGCAATTTGTGTAAGGCCAGATACATGGAAGACATTATTAGGGGTCATTATCTTGAAGCGTCTACAATCGTGAATGTTACCTTTGATAGCGACGTCTTAGAGGGTTGTCACAAAACTCTCCAACACTTAGACTAATTTACTCTTCCAGATTTCTTAGTGAGTCCACAAAGCTATCTTCTGATGGAGTCAGTGTTGTCGGGGGAGAGGGTGTACCCCTGGAACTTCTTCTGTATAGACAGATATCTGCTACCCAGACCGGTTCCCGAGAGCTTGGCCACCAGCAGGAGGTAGTTTGGGTACAAAACAGCTTTGCCTCATCTACCCTGCCTCCTTCCCAGCATCCCAAAAGGGAGACTGCTTGTGCCATCACTCCCACCTTCAGAGGAGGACAGGGAGGCAAGATAAAAGTTGGGCAGAGCAAGAAACCAAACTTGGGTCCCTTGAATTCCCACATGGGCCCCATCAGATAGACCTGCAAGGTGTCTGAAAATGTAGGGGTCTTACATTTCAAATGAAATGACATTTATTAAGAAGACCAAGAAGTGGTGATTTTCCTGAAAGAGTCTGCTGACTTGGATCACGCAGAATGTTTCACTGCATTTAGTATTTTAGCTTTAGAATACATGAAGTAGATTTTTGAGGGTTGTCAATTCTGGACTTTCTTCTACTTCGAGTTTGGGTCCTTTCTGGGATATATTCTTAGACACATGGAGTTACTGGATGCTGTGGAGGTTGTCCACGACCAGTAAGTTTCAGTTAGGGGCAGGGAAGATAGTTCTCACTGGCACATCTGGGGTAAGGACTGTCCGTATGCATCAAAAGAATTCTCCTTTAGGTCAGCTTCCAGGACATTAGATCTAAATGAAACTTCTCTGATGTCCCCATCTTTTATGACATTAATGATCACAGGCAATGCAGTGCCAGCCTGGTATAAAGTCTGTTGGAGTAGTCAAACCAATTGCTTGTGGTTGTACCAACAACATGACAACAGATTAGACTGAATTTTTCACTCCACTGTGTCATACAAAAAACAGAACACTGTAAAAATACTAAAAACCACTACATTATAGACTGTAAAAGGGTGAATTTTATGAATTGTATCTCAATTAAAAAAAAATTACAGCTAGGGGCACCTGGGTGGCTCAGTGGGTTAAAGCCTCTGCCTTCAGCTCAGGTCATGATCTCGGGGTCCTGAGATCGAGCCCCACGTTGGGCTCTCTGCTCAGCAGGGAGCCTGCTTCCCTCCCCTCTCTCTGCCTGCCTCTCTGCCTGCTTGTGATCTCTGTCTGTCAAATAAATAAATAAAATCTTAAAAAAAAAAGTTTCTGTAAAAAAAAAATTACAGCTATAGTTTAAGAATTATTTGTGTAACTACCTTTTAGTGCTAATCTCCTACACTATCCAATACGTTCCTTGAGGACAGGGACTATTTGTACTTTGTTGAACTCTATATCCCACGTGCCTAACACATACTTAGTGCTCATGACAAATTGTTTTTACTGCATGAAGACCAAAGACACAGCCATAGGACGGAGTTTAGCAAAAACCTTTTGGGAGGACACCAATTACAGGTTTGCTTTCCTCTTTTTATTTTATTTTTAAAAAGATTTTATTTCTTAGGTAATCGCTATACCCAACATGGGGGTCAAACTCACAACCTCAAGATAAAGAGTCATATCCCCCACTGAATGAGCCAGCCAGATGCCCCTTCCTCTTAAAAACAAACAAACAAATTCTTTTTTTCTTTTGAAAGTTTATTTATTTATTTTTTTTGTAATCTCTACCTCCAGTGTGGGGCTTGAACTCACAACCCTGAGATCAAGAGTTGCATGCACCACTGACTGAGCCAGCCAGGAGTCCCGCGTTTTCCTTCCTCTTAAATGTCAGCAAACATGACATCTAAGATATATGGAAAGGCAAACTGAACTGTTTATCTGCCAGTCTACCCATCCACCAGTGCATCCAACCACTCATTCTCTCAGTGTAACCTAGGGTCCAGGGGTAATCTCTGTGTACACATCCTCCAGCCAGCACCAGGAGGAAAAAAAAAAAAACAAAACAAAACCACAACTCACCTACATCATAACACAGTGACTTTGCTAGAGGCTAGTCTTTCTGGCTCAAATGTCCTTTCAAGGAGAATTCAGGGGAAGCTCTTCACAACACAATGTGCTGCACCATTAAACAAGGCAGTTAATTTTGATTTTAGTAAAACCCACCCAGCCATGTCAACTAAAACTTTTCAATGGCGGGGATCTTGCCAAAGGACAAACTCATTTTAGCATTCATCTCCCCGCTGGTGAAACAACACACAACAGTGGGGCGATCACATGCACCCAGGCGTGCAGACGAGGCCCCCGTGTTCACAGCCTCGGCTCTCTGCAGAGGCGTGGGCAGGACCCGGCGAGCGGTCTGCAGACGAGTGCGGAGACGCGGCTCAGCATCCAACCCGCTAACACCCGAGCGTGCCGTGGTTCTGTCAAAAATGGTGATGGCAGGGCCCTGGAGAGATGGGTCTGGGTATGTTACCATGGCCTGTCAGGTGCTGCTGGGAATTCAGGTTTTGTTCAGGCCAAGAGGAGGGGAAGGGCAAGATGAATCAGATCCCCTGCCTTTGCAAATGCACAGAGAGCTAAGGAGTGGCAGAGTTGAATGCAACTGATCTGTGACCCAGCTTGGCTGCAAATCTATTTCATTCACCCTGTATGAGAGTGGTAGGGGAGGGGTTTGGGGAGGGGGAGAAATGGTGAGGAAATGGGGAATTTACATCTTTTCCCAGACATTTGTAAAAACACATATCCGACTACATATAATTTTTATAACAGTCTCAAAAATAAATTGTTTTATGTCGTCTCGCTAGGAGATCAGCAATGGAGACAGTTGTCACTATAAACCAGGCTCACACTCAAGAATCTAATAATGTATTTATTTCTAAATTATTACCTACTGATTCCAACGGTCTCATTTATAAAACACTCTCTGTTTTTAAATAACTCCTGTATTCTCAATGAAAAAAATAATTTTGGTTTTTAAAAAAAAATATTTTACTTATTTATTTGAGAGAGAGAGAGAGAGAGACAATGAGAGAGAGTATGAGACGAGAGAGGTCAGTGGGAGAAACAGATTCCCTGGCAAGCAGAGAGCCCGATGTGGGACTTGATCCTAGGACTCCAGGATCATGACCTGAGCCAAAGGCAGCTGCCCAACCAACTGAGCCACCCAGGTGCCCCCTATAATTTTGGTTTGACTCAGATTTGTGTAGGACCTGGCTACAGGTTATATGAATATAGACTGCCTTCCTCAAGTCAATCCCTCAGGAAAGCATAATTTACAGGTGAGGCAGTCCCTGGTGTGTGTCCATGTGAATCACCAGCCCTGGTCCAGGAGGACTGAGAAGGCTTGTGCTCCTGACGGTGGGGATAGGGGCCGGGGAGCCACAGCCACACCCCGTCTTTGGCGCTTCAGCGAGGCTCCCACTGGGTACAGATCAAAGGGTTTGTGTGAGGTCACAAGGTAAAGAAGCAGCAGATCCAGGGACTGGAACTTCCAGAGCCAGCACTAGGGCTCCTTCTCCTTGGGGGAAATGAGTAATTCGAGCTGGAGCCTATCAGCATGCCGGTAACATCCTAATGTTTGCTTGGTGGGGTCCTGACTAAGCCACCAAGCAGCTCACCAATTTCCACATTATGGTCTCGAGTTCTGCAGTGATGTGTACAGAGGCTCAGTCTCTACCTTCCACAGCTGGCCCGGAGGGCCCCCTACCCCACCCCAATGGAGCCTGGCTGACAACACAAGGGGGGTGTTTTCTTTTCAAGGCTCAGTCACCCTGGGCTGGCCCACGAGAATAAGAGTTAACAACAGGGCTCTCTTGTCAGGAAGACCTGGGTTCAAATGTCTCCTCCGACCCTTGCCGGATGGGGGACCTTGGGGACATCCTTACTAATAAGAACTAAAGGTTATGGAGGCTACCCCGGTACTGTGCTAAGTGCTTCCCATAAGTCATGATATTGTACCTTCAAGGCTCGTATCAAGTGTATTATCTGTTTTCCAGATGAGGACAACGAAATTGTGGTCAGGATCACAGTGCCAGGTACGTGGGTTTAAATCCCAGCTCTGTGTCACACTTTTCAGTGTAATTCCTTTGAGTTTCATTTCCTCAGCTACAAGATGGGTGAAACTACAGAATAACTTCACAGGGCTGCGGTAGGCTAAAGGTGCCGCCGAATACGAAGCCCAGTGCCTGGGAGCACTTCAAATGTGTTAGCTGCTGTGACTCTCGACACCAATGACTGCCCACACACAGAGTAGTGACTGTGTGTCCCCTTCTCACTTTTTAGTTGCACAACTAGTAGGTACCAGGCTCTGTACTAGGCTGGGGTTACAGAGGTAGAAAGACCTAGTTCCTGCAATCTACAGGGGATTACAACATTGAACAGATAATTCTACTATGACATGGAAAATGGTGTTACAGATGGATGTAGGACAGGCTCAGAGCACACAGGGGAGGAGTCATAGAGGAGCTATGTAAGCTGGCCATTGAGGGGTGCATAGGAGTTCGCCAGTCACAGGAGAAGTCTATGCACGTGGGTAGCACATGCAAATGCAAAGAGAAATGGAGAGGAGGGTTCAGTTGGGAGGCTGGGAGGTAGATCACTGTGGTTGGAGCATCAGGAATAGACAGGAGCCAGGTGGCACGGGCACTGGGGCTCAGTCGAGGAGCCAGGTGGGTTGAGCCCAGGAAGCTATGAAGGTACTAAGCCAATGACTAACAGGCTGGCTTCTGCGTCAAAGAGAACACTGACTTTTCAAACCTCCTGTCATTCAATACTCCAGTTTGGGTGAGCATTTTCTTGTCAGTGATTCCTTCTACAGACATTTCAAAATGCACCACTTGTCTGAATCCTGTCTGCGTCGTCTCAGCTGGTTGGGGGAATGACCAGATTTGTAGGGTAGACTCACCAGCCCTCAGGCCAGGAGAGATCTATGAACACCACATGCCTATTATGAGGAACATTCTAGACAAAATAGGTGCATTCTATGTAACTGACACCAGCTACGACAAAGCTTTGGAATCTAATAGGACCTGTTAGAACAAATACACCAGATTTTGAAGCCAACGTTTCGCCAATAGGTCTCTTCTTTAAACGGAATGAGACAACGACGTGAAACAAGCGAAACTGGCTTTGTGAATCACCTTCAGAAGGAGGGGAAGCTGGCTCGTCATTCCCAGAGTTCACAGCTCTACACGACCTTCGGAAGTAACAAACTGACTTCCACTAATCACAAAAGAAATCACCTTCTGTCAAGGACTGGGGAAGGGGGCAGTGGACGGGAAGGGGAAGAAATGAATACTGACTTCATCAGGCTCAGTGGATTTCTAACAGAGCATGATGTGAAAAAACAAAACAACAGCAGAAACATTCAGATGCAAAGAATGAAAGTAGAATAAAACGGGAAAAAAAAAATCAAGCCTAGGTAATTATTTTTTTCTTCAAAGATGTGTTGACCTGTCTATATCTTTTGGATACACTTTTTTAAAGATTTTATTTATTTTACAGAGATCACAAGTAGGCAGAGAGGCAGGCAGAAAGAGAGAGACGAGGAAGCAGGCTCCCTGCTGAGCAGAGAGCCCGATGTGGGGCTCTATCCCAAGATTCTGGGATCATGACCTGAGCCGAAGGCAGAGGCTTTAACCCACTGAGCCACCCAGGTGCCCCTTGGATACACTTTTGACTTAAACGTGAAGATAGCAAAGAAAATGGCATATGAGAAAAAATATATACACATACATGTACAATTCCTTATTAATAGCAACATAACTATATGAGCACATATGTCCCCACATACTTTGTTGCATATGGTTAAAGGAAAAGGCTGCGGGCTGATGGAAAGCCCCTACAGGTGAGCATCTCCCCAGTGTCCAGGACCCCAACAACATGTGCCTTCCCAGAGCCCCACTGCCCCCCAGCAGTGCTGCACAGCACGTACCCTTCAGGTCTACGAGCGTGGGAACTGAGTTTCAGGACAGACCCGTACAAGGACGCCGGTAGTCTAGGGCCTCTCAGAAGTCAGAGGAATAAACTTCACTCTGGGTCACAGAAGGACTAACTCGGGAACCAGCCTCACAAAGCCGCCTGCGCCCTTTTGAAGAAGGCTGACCTCTAGAAAGGAAGCCGTTCCATTTGACTTAAGGGAAGAGGAGAATGCATTTGCAATGCAAAAATAGGTTGGGGGGGGGGTGGGTTTACTTTTCCAGAGCCAATTTTAAAACCATACTACTAAAACTTAAGCAAAGACTTAAGACTCTACGAAGGAAACATTTGGAAACCACTCTGTCCTCAAAAGTTTTTAGGTCCCCAAGCTGAAGCGAATGTGGCATATTTCGTGTCTCTCCCACCATCCTAGTCCTAACCTCCACCCCAAATGACAACCACAGAGACACATTACCCAGTGACTCTAATACCCTCCTCATGAAATATCTTTAATATATAAACTTTTTTATTTTTTAAAGATACACCCAACGTGGGGCTCAAACTTACAACCCTGAGATCAAGAGTCTGCCTGAGCCAGCCAGGTGCCCCTTTCTTTAATATTTTAAAATCAGGTAAAGGTAAGCTCTAATCAAAGCCCGTGGTGCAGCTTCTTCTCTGTTCTATTATGGGCCAAAGGAAACAAAGCCAACAGCTGCCTTTGGAGAAAGCGTATGGTTTGCATGTCTTTCTCAGTTAAGTTTCCCTGTAACCACAGCATTTTATAATTAATCTGGACTAGACAACATAAGTAATCAAGGAGCATTTCTTCAGCTTTCATGGCTTTTGGGGAAGTCTTCCAGCGACTCTGCTGGCTAAGGCAGAGGGGAGGTGTGGACCCAGAGACTCCAAGCTGTTTCCTACCTTTCTGCTTGATGCAGAGTTGGGTACCTTTCAGCACTGCTCCCCACTGTGGCTCTTCAGGACAACACCAAGATGGTATATCCCTCTTTTTAGGAGGATGTGGGAGGTCACTTCTCATCTCCAGCAAAACCTTCGCTTACTTTGTTCAAGCCTGGAACAGCCCCCTGAGGCCGTGCCATGAGCCACCTCGGCTCAGCGCACAGATGGCCATGAGTGGTCACCCGGGAATCCCCACAGCTCAGTGTGCGCTGGCCCCTTCCCTGGCTTGTCTGCATTTCACTTCCATCGCACCGCGTCCTGGCTGTAAGGTGAGCCAGATGACTGGGCAGACCCGGCTGATCCTGATTCTCTGATCCTGGGTGCGGCAGGAAGTGAAGCCTGCAGCAGAAGCAAACCGGGCTCCAGAGGCCTGGAGTCGCTCGGCTAGCTAGTCACCAGAGCATGCCTCTCTGGGGAGCACTACAAAGGCGTTGCTAAGCTAGTCAAACAGGAGCTCCTTTTCAGTAGGCCATGGGGACAGAGGCAGGAGCAGGAAAAGGCAGGCCTGAGTAAAGGAAGAGACAAAGGGTCCCAGAGGACTCCTTTAAGCCTCACCAGGGGAAATGGGTACACAGACTTTATTTCCTAAAGCTAGGTGCTGCAAAGCTGCTGGAAGAGAACAGAAGCACAGTGGGGGAGGTTCTTACAACAAAACAACACGTGCTTCGAGACCTCACCTGCTGCTCATAATAGGGGCCATGGACGAGCAGCTTCACCGTCACCTGGCAAGTTTTTAGAACTGCAGTAACCCAGACCTCCTGAATCAGACTCCCCCGGGTTCAGTAAGACCCCCAGGTGGTTCTAATGCACATTACAGCATGGGAAGTCCTAGTCTCAGGCAGCGGTCTCTGCAGGGAGGAAAATAAGACGACCCAAAGGAGCGAAAACTAAGGTGCTTCTATATGTATGTATTTCTTATCATGTCACCTTTGGTTCCTGTGTTTCGTGCAGGTTTTACACTATATGCAATATTCCAGTAACACGGTGCATATATTTTAAAAACAAACATAATGTCTAATGCAGGAACAAGCTCTCTATTTATACAATCAAAAACAGGTCCAAGAGCACTACCTAAAGCAGAAATTCCTAAGCCGTATGTTACAGACCCCATGTCACACATGTGCAAGATGTGCACCCAGTCAAGTCAACTCAAAGGCCCCTGCTGGGCCCCATGTGAGCAGTCCCTCTGAGTTAGGGCAGAAGGGGATCCTGGCTGAACCCATCCTTTCAGCATATTCTGCAAGTTCTCACATAGCAAGATTTGTGCTTGTGTTTGCTATCAGCTGACCCCACAGTGGCACGTGGCACAGCTGTAACTCCCGTCACCCTGCATTTTAGCACCCAGACTCAATTTCACTATGGCCGTGGCCTTGCACTTGCTCTCACCACACTCTGAGCAGGAGTGATTGATCAAGTGGGAAAATTCTTGCAGGGTGAAGAACTATGCTGCCAAGATCTTGTGTCTTCTGCAAAATGCAGTGTGAATATTCACAGATTCCACAAAATTCTACTTAGCACGAATGTTCATAGTATTTTGGCTCAGCTTACCTAGGATGATGACATGTATAAACCCCACAGGGATTTTAATGCAAAAGAGTCCATAATTTTTTTTTTTAAGATGAGAATTTTTTTTTAAGATTTATTTATTTGACAGAGACTACAAGTAGGCAAGAGAGGCAGGCAGGGAGAGAGAGGAGGAAGCAGGCTCTCTGCAGAGCAGAGAGCCCGATGTGGGGCTCGATCCCAGGACCCTGGGATCATGACCTGAGCCGAAAGCAGAGGCTTTAACCCACTGAGCCACCCAGGCGTCCCAAGAGTCCATAATTTGCTAATAAAATAGACTCGACCCCACAGAGAGCCAGGGATTCTAACAGTGAATTTGTTACCCCTCTTTAAATAAATACACATATGTAAAACTTTCTCTGTAATCCCTAACGATGCTCATTTAAAACAGGAGTTGGCAGGGCATCTTTCTGAAGAAAGGCTGCACGGTTTGGAAATCGGACAGTCCCCTGTGTCTAGAATCTGCTCTGGCCTGAACTATCTTTATTGTGGTTCAACTGTCGGTAGGGGATTGTAGCAAGTATTTCTAGCACTGGCAGGAAGCTTTTTGTCCACCTATTGAAAGATGAAACACATTCTTACACACAGGAGACAAGTCCTCTAGACAAAGCCCCTTTAAGCTCTTTCTTGGAACTGACAGATGGTGAGAGGAGACTGACTTACATCCAGGAATTCTCCAACTTAAAATACACCTGAATCATCTGGGGACCCTAAGACAATGTAGATTCCAAGGCCCCAGCTCGCCCAGAAAGCAGAGTTCCCACAGATGCCCTCTCCTCTGCCACCATGTTCCTTATTATTAACACTTAATTAGTGTGGTCCGCTCGTCACAACTGATGCACCAATACTGATGGATTCTTATTAACTCCAAACTGCAGAGTTCCCATTAGGGTCCACTCTGTGTTGTATAGCTCTATAGGTTGACAAACACATAATATCATGTACCCTGCATTATGGTATCATACAAGAATAGTATTAATGCCCCCCAGAGTCCCATATTCCCTCTAGTCATCCCTTCCCCCAAATCGGCATTTTGAACAGACATGTAAGTAATTCTCCTGCAGGCAGTCAGGGTCAGACTGTGAGAAATGCTGCCTTAAATCTTGAGGCTTGGATGGAAAAACTGTGAGCTACATGGGCCTCAGTTTCCCTAAGAGTTAAAGAGTCACCACAATGTGACTACGGTATAATTGTAATTTACATTCCAAATCCTCCTAGTAACTAGTCTTGACCCTCCATATTAAGGGGACAGTGTCCATGTTAACGGCACCTGATCCCTGATGGCCGAGGCCGTTCCATCTCAGGTCAAAGCTTGGTAAGAGTTGTTAAAACTCCAAGCCTCTACTCAAAGTGCCAGTTAAGTCCATGTCCTTGGACATACAGGCCTACAGACCTCAGAACTGTGTGTCTGTGGAAGCCCAGGCTGGGAGGGGACGTGAGAGGACAGCAGCAGGCATGCTGAATACAGAGGATCACAGGCGATATGTGGATGGCTCACCTCAGTATGGGAGATGCCACAATCCCATGCCCCTACCCTGAAAAGCCTTCTGCTTTCCCTAAAGAATCACTCCTCCCAGACACGTCTTACATACTGGAGGCATGCCTGTGAATCCCCTGGAGGCTGCTCTATTTTATCATTTTTATGATTTCTTTTTTCTTTTTTTAAAGATGTATGAGAGAGAGAGAAAGACAGAGGGAGCGTGTGCATTTGCATGTGAGCAGGGGGAGGGGCAGAGGGAGAAAAATCCCAAGCAGACTCCTGGGTGAGCGCAGAGCCCAACATGGGGCTTGATCTTATGACCCTGAGATCATGACCTGAGCCGAAATTAAGAGGCAGATGCTCAACCAACTGAGCCACCCAGGTGCCCCATCATTCTTCTGATTTCTGCTATAACTCCCCAACCCCAAAAGTGCTCTACGATGCAACTTATCACACTAGGTCAGAGGAATTTATGTTGGCATTCGGGATTATGTGATCCCTTCTGAAGATGACTAGAACCTCAGGGTGGAATCAGACATCCAGGGTCTCTCTCTCTTCTGGTTTCACGAGACACCCCCAGGTCATGACCACAGTCATTACCCGACAAGGGAGAGGCCAGCTGGAGCTTTGGTTCAGGTCTGTGCAAGTTTCGCACTGTCTTACTTAGACTGCAGCTGAAAGCAATGTCAGGGTGCACTGATAATAGAGGAAGAACGAAACCAACTTGTCAGTGGGAGACGGACCCCTTCTGCAGACAGACGGAGGCATGAAGGAGGCCTGGGGAATGCCACCCAATGTCCACAAACAACTTGGCTTCTGGAAGCACTGGGGGCTGCAAGGAGCACTGCCCTCGAGTCCTATGCAGGCTGTTGCTCTAGAGACAGCCCCCATTTTGAGGTGTTGTCATGTGTAAGACACATTTATGCAGCCCCTACTGTGCGGCAGGCCCTGGTCTGGGTGCCAGGGATAGGAGAAGCAGACTTAGTCCTTGGCCTTGAGGGGCTGAGTGCAAACATGCAGATATTTGCATGGGGTTCAGCAAAGGCCAGAGCAGCAAGAGGGGCCAAAAAGATTCTAATTCAAGAGATATGCTAGGGACATCTAGAAGGATGAGAGGGTGTTTGCCAGGCAGCCGGGAGTAACGGCAAGGAAATTAGATCGTTCATAGAGACACACATGTGCAAATACAAAGGGTCGAAAAATTTTAGTACAATGAATTCACTGTGTGGCCTCAGAGTTAAAGTTCTACCAGGTAGCACTTTCATTAAAAAAAAAAAAAAAAAAAAAAATCATTATTCTGGGGGTGCCTGGGTGGCTCAGTCAGTGTGGCATCCAACTATTGATTTTGGCTCAGGTCATGATCTCAGGGTCCTGTCAGCCCCCCACTCAGCGTGGAGCCTGCTTAAGATTCTCCCTCTTCTTCCGCTCCTCCCTCCTCCCCTTTCTCTCTCCCCCACTAAAAAAAAGAAACCGTTATCCTGGGCATTCATTCTAGATGGGATTCAGTAAATGTATTCCAATTCAAAGAAACAGATCTGCAGGGCCTCTGGCCTTCAAGGATAGGGCTTAAGCCAAAACTGGGTGACCACAGGATGCTCAAATTACCTGCCACTAAATCCAGCAAAACCAGGAGACACAACAGCTGACACAGAGACGCTGGGCCCCGTTCACTTTTCCATGTGTCTGTGTGCGCTGGGTCACCTTCAGACACAGCACCCGGGCAGCTGGGAAAACTGCTCTCTGTGGGTGTGGGCCCATCTTGGGGACAGGGCAGGAGTTTGAAAATGTCTATTTCATGTTGCAGATTTACCATTTTAAACCAACAAAAACACCCACTGTTTTTTGTAGTCTCTTCTATAAAGTCTAACAAGATCCTGGTTGGGAGGTGCCTGAGTGGCTCAGCTGGTAAAGTATCCAACTTTCAGCTTCAGCTGAAACCGAACCATGACCAGTTTCAGCTCCCGTCATGATCTCAGGGTCCTGGGATGGAACCCCATGTTGGGCTCTGCGCTCAGCAGGGAGCCAGGTTGGTGGGAACTGTTAAGGATACAGTGATTCTCAAAAGTCATACCTATTCTCACCCTCACCACATCCCCTTCTCAAAAATCAGAGTGTGAGGTCTTTATGTTAATCAGGAAGGGATTAAAACAAAGCTTAAAAACCAGCTGTTTTACCTCCCAGAGTTCAGACTCTGGACTACCTAAGCAGCAGGCCCTCCGTATCAAGAGACTCTCCAGAAATGACAGATGGGGCGTAGGTTCTATTCCTGTGGAGGAGAGAGAGCTGTGGCTGGGAGAGCAGAGAGGCCCACCCCATGCCTTGGTCAAGTCCAGTTGATCTCACAGCTGCCTCTTTGGGGTCCCAGCACCTCCAAACAGCTGTGCAGCATAATCCTGGTAAAATAAGCTATGGTAGAGATCCTGAAAATCTTTTTTTTAAAATATTTTATTTATTTGAGAGAGAGACAGTAAGAGAGAGCATGAGTGAGGAGAAGGTCAGAGGGGGAAGGAGACTCCCCGTGGAGCTGGAAGCCCAATGCAGGACTCGATCCCGGGACTCCAGGATCATGACCTGAGCTCAAGGCAGTCGCTTAACCAACTGAGACACCCAGACGCCCCAGAAATCCTGAAAATCTTAAAAAGACAACAAAATCCTAAAGTGAAAAGGCATTGCATGCAAACCAACGTCCACCGTAAAAGGAAAATCAGCCCAGGCTCCAGGTGGGCACGTCCCCAGCAGCACCTGAGTCCTTCTCAGGGAAACCAGAGAAAAATGCCTTTTTTCTACCAAGGCCGATAAAAGTGCGTCTTACCCCAAGAAGTGCCTGTGAGGGGTGACATAGCACAAATCCCCCAAAACAGACGATGGGCTTCTCAGTGACTAAACACTGTGCTCATCTGTCCTCTGACATGGGGCGTTCTCAGTCCCAGTGCTCTCTCTGCCTTACCCAGCACATTAGTGCTGAAACAAAGACACGGCCCCTCCCTCCCACTTAGGATAAGGTCCCACTCCCAAACTTCACCTTACACGCAACTGAACATTACACAAAATACCAAAAATATGCAGGCTCACTGGACTACGAGATATTAGATCTTGCGGGGAAGGCGGGTGGTTCTCAAAGATAAATGACTCGACCCAATGACATTTCTGATGTGGAACCGAGATTCACCGAGTTTAAGCGATGTGAGCACAGACAGACGACTGGAGAGCAGACGCTGATGTGGTTTCATTTTCACATGGTGTTGCGTTCAGCAAGTTCGCTGGGCTCGACAAATCTTTCATCATAAAAATAAAAGCTTGACTCCTTTATTTTACATTTTAGTGTAACTGCTTCTCCGTCTCCTTGTGCTCCAGCCTCTCACCCACCAAGTTCAGTAAAGGTAAGATCATTGTTATTGTCACTACTATTTTAGGACCGGTATTTTTGCTTCGATATCCTTAGTCCCTAGAACTGTGCCCAGAATGCTTGAGATAAGCACCTAAAAATGTTTTTGGTGGACCGAATGCAAGAATAAACCACCACCAAGAATGTGATTGCTTTTATGTCTAACACGTGTTAAACATTTGGGGAATAGAAAGAAAAATAAAACATCCTTGCATCTGTTTAGAGATAAGTCAGACACTATTAATAGCGGGCTGTATAACCCTGAAGGCTCCAAGGACCACTGCTAGGAAGATGGGGCAGAGGCAGCGAGGAAGACAATGCAAGGAGGGAGGAGTCACAGGTCCCATCCGAGGGACAGCAGGGTTGAGCAGGGGCCCTGGGGTAGGGAACACTGTCACAGCCACACTGGGTGGCATCCCGGATCTGACTGCAGTCTTGTCCCCCACGACTAAATTCCCCACTGTCCCCACCAACTTTTTTTTTTTTTTTAATTTATTTATTTGTCAGAGAGAGAGGGAGAGAGAGCGAGCGAGCACAGGCAGACAGAGTGGCAGGCAGAGGCAGAGGGAGAAGCAGGCTCCCCGCCGAGCAAGGAGCCCGATGTGTCCCCACCAACTTTTTAAAAAAGATTTTATTTATTTATTTGACAGAGACAGCAGAGAGTCAACACAAGCAGGGGGAGTCAGAGAGGGAGAAGCAGGCTTCCTGCCAAGCAGGGAGCCCAATGCGGAACTCTTTGATCCCAGGACCCTGGGATCATGACCTGAGGGGAAGGCAGATGCTTAACTGACTGAGCCACCCAGGTGACCGTCCATGATTTTTAAACAGGGAGTAAAAAACAAAACCAGTGGAGCAGGGAGTTCAGTGTGAAAGGCAAAACCGTGTTTCCCTCTAAAATGTTGGTGTGCGTGGGTCTGGATGGCGCCACAGCCATGCTCACAGAGGGACAGGTGTGCCACGCACTAATGACAAGCAGGGCTCTGTGTAGTGACTCGGCCGTGGGAGCTCCGCAGGTAAGGCGGGCATGCCACCCCAGGAGCCAAGTGGCAGGGTGAACTGGGAACTGGGGCGGGGGTGGAAGGGTAGCTGAAGCCCTCTGGCGGGAAGGCAGGCTAAGAGGGAGCCGAAATACAGGCCAGCGACCTCCAGAGGAGGCACGGAGCAGAAGCTGTCCCCTCCGGGACACTGGGCTACCTTCCGTCAGGAGGTAGGGCCGCAGGAGGAAGAGGAGCTTGCTGCCACAAAGACGAAAGAACAGGGCCCCCGGCTTCTTCTCACTCTTCAACTAGTTCCAGTGTTTCCACCTGTACAAGAGCAGGACCCGGATGGGCGGAGGTAGTTACTCCAGTGGGGCAGGGGCAAAGCCAGGTTCCCTAGAGCCTGCTGCCTAGTTCGAGCGAGCATGTCCAGCATCGTGACTCGTTTGTTTTCAAAACCTACCGTTTTCCTTAGACCAACTCCAGAGAGCAACATTGGCGGACATCTCGTCCGGGGTATACACCCTGGGCTTATCGTGATTCTCAACAGCCACAGCCTACTTGGCTTCCGAACCCCTCCGCCATCCAGATCAGTGCCGGGGGCAGAGGAAGGAGGTGTGCACGATTTTTGTTTATTAGAAGGGGGCGTGGGGGAGAAAATGTGCAGAAGAAACAACTTTGGAACTACTACCCCGAGGCTGGGATGTGGCAACCTGGCTCGCCAAAGAGACCTTTTCCTCTGCAAGCCCATGCCCAGCTGTTCTCTATCTGTAACAGACGCTCAGTTCCCTACGGGAACCTGGGCATCCTGGGTCTTAAACCTGGATGAACTCTGAATGGTCTCCCCTCTCAGCTTTTCACCTCATGCCCGAATTCTTTCTCCAACACGTGGACACAGTTTTCCACATCCAGCTTGATTATTCTCAGGAACAGGAGGCTCGTGCCTTTGCCAAAGGCCCCACCCACTCTTTCGCAGGTCTCATTTCCAGCACAGTTTTTTCCCAACACTGATGAATGGTCACCTTGGTGCGTAGCAAATGAAAACTGTGAGTCCCATTTCCACCTACAGTTCAAGTTTGGTCCTCTAGAACCTCCTGCTTTTCTAAATATTTCCCATGCCAAGAATATCTAGTCTCTACAAACATTTCCATTATGTTTTGGGTTGTGAACCCTTAGCCTTCCTGGTTGCCCTTCCCTAAACAAACCTGCCTGATTCAGAACCCCTTAAAACCAGCCACCGAGAACAAAGCCGGCACTGTCTACCTTGCGGCTACACTGTTGCTTCCCACATTACTATTCTCTTAATCCAGTCGAAGGTAGGATTGTACAGAGCTCTCTAAAACCTAGGAAAATCGTGGGGGGGTCTCAGAGCCTAAAGCCCAGCAGGTGGCAGCACCAAAGGGGAAAGGTTTGGATCTCAGACGCTGAGAGCTCAAGCTACCCCAAACCGGCTGTGCCCTTTAGCAGCCGAATGGGCTCGGACAGGTGACTTCTCTCATTTCTACCAGGAAAACCTGGCTTGCCCAAGGCTGGACTCCCACTGACTTCTCTATTTGCATATCTGTAAAATGGGGATAATAACATGGTACAGGCCCTCTAGGATTTCTCTAAGAATTCGAAGATATAATACTTGAAAAGCACCTGCCCGTGTGGAAAGCACTCTACAAACACTGGCTCCCATGAGTACTATTAGTAATCACTGTTACTAGTTGTTAGTGATTAACTATTAGTTAATCACTATTAATAGCAGTGCTGCTGTTACCACCTTCTTCCTTTCTGCCTTCATACCACACCCATCGCGAAGCACATACAGCAGGTCTGCAAGAAGTTAAGAAATGTGGGAATAAAATGACAGAATCCCTCTGCTCGAGGACCTCCTGGTCTAGGAAACAGTTGTACAGAGCAAAGGGACTGAGAGGAAGGTCTTACCTTCCTGGGAGGTATTACCAGGTGCTAGGGCGGTCAGAGAAGGCAACCTAGCTTCAGCTTAGGTCCTTAAAGGACTATGGCGGGTGGGTGGGAACAGAGGTGGAGGAACCTGTAGAGAACATGAATACATGCAAAGGCACAGAGGTACAAGACCTGGTGCCCACATCAAGGAAAATGCCAGTCGTTCACAGTCAGGACTAGCATGCAAGTCAGGGGGAGGGGCAGGCAGTGAGGGGGAGGAGATGACAGGAAATGAGGCAGGGCAAGCGGATCACTCATTAGCTGCCCAAATGTAAAGAAGGGCCTACTTTGTGCCATGCCTGTGCTAGTCACAAGAGATACATAGTAAGGCAGACAAGGTCTGTGCTTCTGCAAAGCTTACAGTCCAGTTGGGGACCATGGAGGGCCTTGTATGCCATGCTGGGCACTAGAGGGGGTAAGGAGCAGACCACACCTTCCAAAGACTCTTCTTCTTCAAGGTGACCTTGCAACCTTCCCACTGAGAGATGACATCTATGTTCCCCTTCCCTCCTCTTGAATCTGGAGGACTAGGACTGCTTTGACCAATACAGAACAGTGGAAGTGACTCCCTAGGGGAGAGCCCAAGAGGTGATGAGGCTTGGCTTTGCTTCGCTCTAACACTTGCCCTGGGAGCCCTAGGCATCCAGAGTCAAAAGTCTGCCAATCGTGTTGCGAGGAAGCTAAGCCACATGGAGAGGCCATGTCGGTCCTAACCCTCAAGTCATCCCAGGGAACAAGCTTTGGGATGGCACGGGTCCCTGTGCTGAAACTGGATCCACTGGCTCCAGCCCCGGAGGTCCCCCAGCTGAGGCTGCAGACACGGCGGAACAGAGACAAGCCGCCTCCACTGGACCCTGCCCCAATTCCTGATGCAGAGACTCCATGAGCATAATAAAATAGTTAGAGCATAATAAATAGAGCATAATAAAATAAAATTCTAGCAGCTAGATTTTGGAGGCATTTATCTTAAGCCACCTTGAGAGGGTCTCCCTCGCAGGCAGTGTGGAGCCACTGAGGCATTCTACGCAGGTGGCAATGTGGTCAGTCCCTGTTCTAGAAAGATTTTTCTCATGCAAGTGTAGCACGGATTTGTCGGATGGGCCCTGAGGTCAGAGGTAAGGATAGTGATGAAGGGATGCTTGGGGGGAAACGGGAGCCGTGAGGCCAGAGAGAGCCAGGGCCTGAGATCCCGCAGAGAGAATCCACTGCCCTCAGCCACTCGTGTTCCTGGAATGAGGAAATGAAGACTCGGAGATCCTTTCTGGGTCCTGGCTGTGGAAGGGAAGGGATGTGGGAACACAGGAGGAGAAACAGGGGCAGGGGAAGAAGAGGAGGTAGATTTCCAACATGTTTACATGGCTCCAGTGAAAAGCCCGGAACACCATAGCTGCCCTCTTGCTTTGCAGTCGGGCAATGTGCTTCTGAGTCTGGGCTCTCGAATTCTGTGACCTTGGGTGTGTTACTGATGCCCTTTAAGGTCCCACCTCCTCATGGGGGGGGGGTGGGAAGAAGAGCACATGGACTAAAGTGAAGGTAAAATGAGATAATGCCTAGAAAATGCTGCACACAGTGCCCGGCATTTGGAAATTCTGTGTAAGTGCTAGCTGCTCTTCTTATCACCATGATCCTGATTTTTTTTTTTTAGAAGGTTTTATTTATTTGAGAGAGAGAGAGAGTGCGCATGCATGAGCAAGGGGAGAGTGAAAGGCAGAGGGAGAGGGAGAAGCAGACTCCTAACTGACTAGAGAGCCCAACTCGGGGCTTGATCCTGAGACCACAGAATCATGACCTGAGCTGGAGGCAGACGCCTAACCCACTGAGCCACCCAGGTGCCCCACAGTGATCATGATTATTAACTGTGATGTACACTGGGTCAGAGGCTAGACAGGCTCTTTTTACCCCAGAGGGCCCAGCAGCAGGACAGTGAATGGAAGTTTTTTGAAGGAACCTCACACACATCTCTGGCAAACAATTTATTCAACTGTAAAATCGGCATCAACTTCTAAAATAGCTACACAGCCTGCAAAGGAGGAAGACAGGTATGTGAACTCTCCTCCATCTTCGTCTCCCTTCCTCTCTCCCAACTCAGTGTTTGAGTGCTTTTTTTTTTTTTTTTAAAGATTTTATTTATTTATTTGACAGACAGAGATTACAAGTAGGCAAGAGAGGCCGGCAGGGAGAGAGAGGAGGAAGCAGGCTCTCCGCAGAGCAGAGAGCCCAGTGTGGGGCTTGATCCCAGGATGCTGGGATCATGACCTGAGCCGAAAGCAGAGGCTTTAACCCACTGAGCCACCCAGGTGCCCCTGTTTGAGTGCTTTTAATGTAAGGCAAAAGTCCCTCGATTCGTAAAGCTATCTACCTTGCCGCACGTGGTTCCGAGGTTTCCGAGTGGCATGGAGTTTGTGGTTGTGTTTTGTTTGGGTTCACGGTGGGTGGGGGGCCACAGGAGGAGAATTTCCTCAGAGGAATTCAGGTATCACACTGGCAAAGGCTGGAAACAGTGGGTGAGTGAAATGCCCGCTTGGGTGAGCTCTAACAGCAGGAAGCCATAGGGTGGCAAGGCGCTTTGGGAAATCATTATGCAAAACGGACTGTGGCTCTGCACCTTCCTGCCTCTCACCACCTCCTCAGCTCTCCCTTTCCAGTGCTCACAGAACCAGGTTTGACCGTACTCACTTTCTGCACAGGCACCCGGGAAATGTTGACAGTGTTTCCAATGCTTTGGGGGGGGGGGGGCTGTGACACTGAATACACATGAAACCCAGTAATAATGCTTTGGAGGCAAAGAAAGGTATCTGCCTTCGCCCCTACCCCAGCCAGCTCCGCATTCGCCAAGTATCTGCAAGTCCCCGTGCAACTCAGCCCTCTGAGCCTGACCCTCCGGAACCCCACCTTTTGTCTCTCTTTCTCGCTCCTTGACATGGCACAGGGCAGATGCTCCGGGCTTCTGATGCCCAGAGGGCGCCCACGTTTCTTATTCATTCTTGCTTTCCATCTGTTCAGAGCATGGGATCTAGCGACAGTGAAAAGCCATACTACAGAGTTCTTAGAACACAGGCTTTGAATTCAGCCCGATCAATCACTTGGTTCCAGGAGTGAATACCCATGTTACCCATTCAAGACATTGAACCTCTCTGAGCTTGGTCTCCCTCACTGTAAAAAGAAGATGAAAAACAGCCTCTCTCTCAAAGCACTGATGTGAAGAGTAAGGGAGACGATGCACGGAAAGAGCTCAACACAGTGCCCGGCACAGGAAAGAGTGGCCAGTGCGGTCCAGCTGTCATGGATTTCTGCACCACAGCTACAGGGCTGCCAGACAGACCTGAGCTAGTGATCACTGTGCGGTGACTTCTCCCACCTGCCCCCTTCTCTGCAGGGCCAATGCCACATTTACTCTGTCCCGTGTTTCTGACAACTTGAGTTGACTCTACCCTTTAAACTTCACTGCTCAAGTCTGTGAGGTTTCTTATTTCAAAACAGATGACTACTGGGCAGTTCCGAGCTCCAAGCTCTGGGAACTGGGATCTGGACCGTGGGACGCGGCAGAGAACCACAGACACCCTTCTCCCACTTGTCCCAAGATCGAGAAGTGAACACAGGCTTGACTTATAGCCCAGAGAAGACTCTGGATACAGACTTGAGCCTCTCCTTAGATGTGGAATCTTATTTCACTCAGGGGTCTCAAAAATCATCAGCCCTCCAGCCCAGAAGTGTCTATGCCAGGACATCGGTCTCACCCCGCAGCTACTGCAGGATTAAGAGAAAAGGTCAAACCCTCCATTTCTCAGGGAGGTTTCTCATCAGGACCCTGGGGATTCTAGAAGGGATGCACGGATTCTTCCAAGGCATGCACAGACCCTTGATTTGTGGTCATACCCCAGGCAGGACGCATTCGCCTCGAGTCTTCACAGATGTTTCTAGCAGCTGATGTGTTGTTCTTTGTCTCTGGGCCCTGGGTAGCTGCCGCCTGCCCCCAGATGACTCACTCCCACTGATCCTACAAGGCCTGCTTGCTGACTCTGATGGTTAATTTATACATAAACCTGGCTGAGCCATGATACCAGATATTGGGGCAAACACTAGACTCGATGTTGCTGTGAAAGGACTTTTTAGAGGAGGAGGACATGGAAACCAGGTGACATCCAGAAAAGCAGATTATCTCTGTAATACCAGTGTGCCTCATCCAAGCAGTTCAAAGAAGAGAAATAAAGGCTGATATTCCCCAGGAAGGAGGAAGTTCTGCCTCCAGGCTGCCTTTGGACTTGAACTGCCACATCAACTTTTCTTCTGGAGAACACTAACACACAAAGAGATCAACTCTGATACAGTGAGTAGATCACCACACTCAAGCACAAGAAACAGCGGGAGGTCGGCTTAGTGAATATTCTCAGTAGGAGAGAAAAACAAAAAACGAGTAAGGTAAATAAATGCAGCGAGTCTGAGAAAGCTCAAAGGAACTCCTATCCTGTGTGTCAGACACTTTACACACACACTCTCTCTCTTTCCTTCCCACTACGCCCCAATAAAGTAGGCTACCATCTAACAGACGGGAAGCGGCTCAGAAAAGGAAGCAACTTCCCTGAGGTCACACAGATGGCAAGCAAAGGGTAAGAGGTCAGGTGCTCTGAGTCCAAAGTCCTAAGTTTCTTCCATCATACCATGACTCCAGAGAAGCAAGATGAGAGGATCATGAATTCCCAACAAAATGTCAGTTTCTTATCTTGATCTGAGTAAAGGCACATATGCACCCCCCCCCCCTTTTTTCTTTGAGCCTTTCAACATGGGCTTTACTGTCTCAGGGCCAAAATACTCCCAACCTCTCATCCAAATGTTTCTTTTCAGAGTCACCTCAACTCGAACTTCATCTTCTCCAACCTCACCATCATAAATCTATTGGGCCACTCTGTAGCTGCTGACCCTTGAAAACGAACTGGGAAGGGTATTTTCAGTGATCTATATGCTTTAAGATAAAAAATAAACATGGACTGGGTTTTCTAGATGAGAGCTACGCAAAAGCCCAACGGGAAAACAAAGGGACCTTCGGGTCTAGCTGTGACTCTTGGCTGCTCTCCATTGAAGGTGCATTAGGGCCCTGCAGACCAGCGCACGTCAGCAAAGAGGGTCCCCAAGGATACAGGACTGTACATCTAACTATCGTACAGCAACAAAGACGCCAAAGTCACACTGAAATTCCAGCACACAAAAGGGAAAGAAATGATAAGATATCAGGTCCTCTTTTCCATCTCTTCGTGGCCTTAAAACAATTAAGTAACAAGATCCTCTCGGGTCTTCTTTTTCCTTAATAGTAAAATGAAAATATCATATAAAGCCCAATTTTAGGGGATACATAAGACTCAACAATTCAGAAAGCGTGCCCTCCATGTTACCTGTATTCCTGGCACGGAGAGCTACAGAGTTGAAATACATTTTTCTTGTATGTGTGGGTGCCCCTCGGTGAATGTGAGCTCATGGGTCCCACGTTTATCCCTAGAAGGACCTACAAGGATCAAAAGTGGGTCCCCCAAATATAGAGTACCTAACTGTCCAGCCCTGAAAACCAATCTTGCTGGTCTACCCCAGAGCACAGCCTGGAAAGGAGGAGGCACTTGCTAAATATTTGTCAACTTGTGAAAAATACAGAGCACTCTCCATAGCACTGATTAATGGACCCATGGTGGAAGTTCCCTTGGTTAAACACCTGGGGCTACTCTGAGTAATCCCTGAATGCTGGGATGTGTTTTGTGGACACTGCTTATGGATGAAGAGCCTTGAGAAGGGCAGGACGTCTGTTCCGACAAGACAGCGGACAGTCCGGACGTGGGAAGGAGAGGAAGGAGTGCCTTGCTCAGCCTGATTCATCCAGCAGGTGCTCTAACCTGGCCGCTGCTTGTCGGCTGGAGTGTTTAGGGGTATCCACATTCCCCACATGAATATCAATGATGGTCTTGCCCCAAACCCCATGAACTGTGAGACGTCTCCCTGGGGTTTGAGGATGCCTAAAGGTGGAAGAGAATGAAACGCAGTGACCACTTTCACCCTGCGCCAGGCGCTGAACTAGGTATTATATGTACATCATATCCCACCAAACCTGAGCAGCAGCACCACTACTAAGAGGACAATCTGGAAGGATCCACGATGCCCAGACATCATACCAGCATTCTTCATGCATTACCTCATTCAGTCCATGGCAGCTCTGGGCATGCGGATTCTCATTTGCAGATGAGAAACCTGGCTTGCCAGAAAGATAAAGTGAGAATATAAAAGACCCCTATGGGACCTGTTCCATTCTCAGATCCGATTTGGAGCCCCCATGTTTTACTTCTTAAAGCTAACACTGATTACTACGTGCCTTGGGTTAGAATTAAGTGTTGACCAACAGGGGACTCTCCCCCACTAGGCCCTGAGCTATTTCAGGGCAAGGACTGGAAGGCTGTGGGGCTGGCATTTTCCTAGAGCCCCCAGAGGTCCATTCTGTAGGCTGCCACATACTCTGCTTAAACACTCAGCCAGTCCTGCTTTGGAGCGGGCTTGGAGGCTGACACCTTGTGAGGGCCCTGGGTGGGTGCCCACGTGCGAGGGGGATATCTGGGATGGAGAGTGTTGAAGTCAAACATCAACTCTTTCCCAGCCACTTCCGGCATGGGCGCAAACCTGGAAGTTGTCCTGGCACCTCCATGCCCTTTGCCCAAGTGGCCCCCATGGCAGGCTGAGTTCGACGGAAAGTCTCTCTGACCCTTGTGCATGTCTGTTCCCCCAGCCCTGGCCTTACCCGGAGCCCCTCACGTGTATATTTAGGTAATCGTGGACCCTCGCAGCTTCTGCCCGGAGCCCACCCACTCCCGTCTTCCATCTCCAACCCACCATAAAAACACGACCACGTCCCTATGTCTTCATGCCCTTGCCCTTGGCCTTCATGCTCTTCATGACCTTGGTCTGGCTGCTTGTTTATCCTTCAAGGCCCAGCTCACATGGCGTGAAGGTGCTGTAGCTGGCAGACACTGTAATCGTGGACGACCTCTGTGTGCTCTGCCGGTGCCCCATCTCTGCCCTGTCCTGTGCCATGAGCTCCCCTCCCTGATGGGAGGGTCTAGGGGACAGGGGCTTGTTCATTTCTCTTGACCTCAGTGCCTTTAGCATAGTCTCTAATACAGAGCATATTTAATAAACACATTCACATGGAATTTCACTGCCTTTTACCCAGCGCCTCCACAGAAGGCAGGCCAGGGAGGCCTTTCCAGTTTCCAGTTCCCTGAACGCCCATGCTTTGGGAAGCTCTGGGACCCGTGCTGGTATGAGTGGGAGAGCAGGTGGTCAGAGCCCCTCCAAGGACCCTTCAAGGAGGCCCGAGGTATGGCTTTCTTCTCCCAAAACACCCATTTTGTTCCCTTTTCCCTCTCCTTCCCTGGAGGATGCTGGAGGCAAGGGGGTGAGGCGGGAGGTAGGAAGGGATTTAAATCCCAAAGCAAGCTAGGAAATTCTCAAGAAATCAGGGCCTAGTTTCCCGAGAAGACAAGACACCCCCTTTCCCCTCTCTTCCCCATAAATTACCAGGTCAACATTTGCTATTAGTTATGAGTGGTGGTCTAGGCTGCCCGCGCCCAAGTTGGATCACATGTCATGGCATGGGGCTATCCCCAGTAAATCTTTCTTTAATCCTGGCCTCTGCCGGCTCCATCCATCGTCATCCACAGTGGCTGAAGTAGGAATGCTGGGGAATTTCTCCACTTCCAGCCTGTTGTCAGCTCCACTGTTCTCTCTTTGATAAAACTGCCTACCAGCTGCTGATAAGGGCTGACGGATTTCCCACACTCAGTAAATCAAGGGGGTCGATGGCGCACAGAAGGGCACGGCAGATGCCTCCCCGGCCATCGGGGACAGCTGACATTGGTAGCCAGAGCCATCAATCCGTCAAAGAGCCCCCGTCAAGTGACCTCACAACCACGCAGGGAAAGCTGTCACTGGTTCTGTAACACTTGGGGTAATTAATCCTGCACACCCCCCATACCCCCCCACCACACTCTGTGCTCGCTTACTCGAAAGACAGCTTCTTAGGAAAACAGGGGTCATTAGACTTGCCTGGGATATTTAACACCAGGGAAAGTATCAGACAGGGAAAAGTATTTATGGTTTCTGTGAATTCATCTACCATTAAGACCTGTCAGTGAGGAAGTGCTGAGGGAAGCAGAGAGGAATGGAAAAACCCTACACTGGGACCTGGCCCAGCTCCGTCCACAGCCCACTGGGCTCCTCTGGGCTTATGGCTTCATGCTGGAGCTCCACTGAAGGTTTAAGTGTGTGTGTGTGTGTGTGTGTGTGTGTGTGCACACGTGCATATATGCACATATTGGGATGCATGCACAGTAAGTGACTGGCAGTGCACTGGGAACAAGTGACTTGCCCAGGGCCTTAAAGATTGATCTGCCTACAGAGTCGAGTCTTCACATTTCCAAGGCAGTGCGACCGTTCTGACATCAGCAGGACCTGCCCAGTGGCCGACTCACAACCTGGTCTTCCCAAGCCTTCTAAGAGCCCTCTGAAGCAAGATCCTAGCAGAGGAAACAACCTGGAGAAACACGAGCCTTTTCACATCCTTTTCACATCCCAGAGGTGCTTGCCACGCCTGGCCATGACCCGGGGCCTCTGAGGACAGCGTCACCTAAAATCATTTATCTTGGCCCCAGGGCACATTTTGGCTATAGGAGTATTTTGGCTTCCTCTCTTACCAGTTTGCCAGGAACAACAGCCCAGCAAGGTCACTTCAGGTCTGGCCTGGAAATACCATGAGAAACATTTACCAGATAAGACAGAGCCTTTCATGCTATTGGTGCTGCTTTTTTGGCCCATGGTGCTGTCTGCTGTGATCGACACTGACCTGGTGAGAAACAACCCCCACATCCATCCGTGATGGTCCACGAGGAAGGAAGAGAATAGGGTGCCTCCATCTCCGCGGCCCCCCTGGCCCATGGCCCTCATGTTTGGGTGGTCTCCCTTTTCCTGTACTATCACTGCCCAGCTCACTATTGTGGGTAAGTCAAGTCCCGAGGAAAGAATCACCATCTCTGCTTGGATGGAATCACAGAGAGCTTCTGGGAGGAGGTGACCTGGCAGCAATGATGGAGAAAGTCATCTAAGCACAAGTGTTGCACATACAAATGAATCACCTGTTATAGCTGAAATGCTTGTCTCCCTAACACCCCTCACCCCCCATCCCCTGCCGAGTCATATGTTTGTATGTGGTTTACATGTTGAATGACCTCTGGGAGACAAGTGGGTTTAATGAGATCATGAAAGGTTGGGGTCCCCATGATGGGACTAGCGTCCTCAGAAGAGCGAGACACGCCCAAGCCTCTTCTGTCTGCCATGTGAGGACACAGCAAGCCAGGAAGGGGGCGCTCACCAGAACCCAACCAGGCTGGCCCTCTGATCTTGGACTTCCAGCCTTCCGAACGGTGAGAAATAAATATCTAGTGTTTAAGTCCCCCTGTCTATGGTATTTTGCTAGAGCAGCCTGAGCTAAGACATGCTCTGATGGATTTATGGAGCTACAAGTAATTCGGCAGGGGTGGGTTCCTCTGCTTCTGAAGAACTGAGTCCCCCAGCAGGCACCAGGCACCTTATACTATCGGTTGATGGAGAAATCCCCGACACCTAATGGGGAAGACCACAGCCATTTTGAGGCCAGCTCTGAAGACCATCTAGCTCACAACCCTGCATTCTCTCCCCCACCACACTATTGGTCAAGCCACATTTGAAAGACAAGCCAACTGCTGCATTTGCCCCTTCCTCTGCCCTGAGTCCTAAACCAATAGAAGACAGAATTAAAAGCAATCAAAACCACAGCGTCACAGCCTATATTGGCCACTAGATGGAGCTATGCATTGCACCAAAAAGACACCAGAGGTGAAGCTGATTTTCTCCAAAATTGAGATTCACAGCTGGAGACAGCAAGATATAGAAGTCCAAGGTTCTGGGAGGGTGGGCATGGAGAACAGACCATGCACAAATAGTCATTCAATACCTACTTGTAGTCTCTGAGTTTAGAAAAATAATGGGCACGGCCTGCCTACCAGGAACTCCACCTTTGATGGGAGACGGAGAGACAGGCACACAAACACAGAGTACATGATGGTTCTTGACTTGGACTCTGCCAAGCACTTTTCAAGTTCTATTGCTAGGTCCCAAAGGTAAAGGACTAGTCCCAGTTCATTTGGCAGAGCCAGGATTCACTCTCAACTCCATTTGCCTTTTAAGACTGTTTGCTCTCCTCGACACCAGCCAGCCCCTCTCAAACACTTCCTGCACAAAGTGAAAAGTTCACGTAAGGCTGGGTGTGAACCAAGGCCACCAGAAACACACGGATAGAGGTAACTCAGGCTGGGGACTTCAGGACAGCCTCACAGAGGAAGATTTCTTTAATTACTATTATTTTTTCTAGGAGGTAACTATTTTTTAGGATAAGTCAGATGAGTTTGAGGCAAAAGGAATGCCATGGAGAAAGAGCCACGTCCTGAAGCACCAAGCTTTACACATGTAGGACACAGCTTTGGGTACTGAATGGCAGGTAGCCCAGGGCAGTGGGAAGTGTGGGGACATGTGGGGGGGATGTGGCCAGGACTGAGGCAGGGAGGGCAGCGGATGAAAAGACCATAAAGAGCCTCCCACGTACAGTTGAGATCTGTTCCCACAAGACATGGGAAGCCATCAAAGGTTCTTGGAAAAATTTCTGACGTTACATTTAAATGATCTTTTTTTTTTTTTTTCTGGGAAGGGATGTATACTTTGGAACATGATACAACTCAGTGCCTCCTCTGAAAAGAAAAAAAAAAAATCATCTTTCCAAACATATGGATGTTAAGTCTGTCCCTTTAATTTTATTCTATACCATATGGCACTTTGAATTTTTAGAAGATCAGTAAGCAGACTGACTTCACAGATCAAAACTTAGCAGGAGACATCTTTGTTTGTTATTTTCATTTCTTTTCCATTAAGTACGGCCAAAGTCCAATTTATCAATCTAATAAAAGGAAATGGCCAGGTCCGGCAACAACATGTAAAGGACTTAGACACGCCTAGTACATACTAGGTGCAATGGAAGAGTTTGATAAATACACACTTCGAAAGACAAGAGGCATTTGCTATTAGGTTCTTAGCAAAACTCAGTGGAAATAAAGTCATTTCAGCCGCACCTTCGGGAGAACTGAGTGATGCACACAGGTGCCCATGCACCACAGCCAGTGGAGACAATGAACTAGAGACAGCAAAAAACAGCTGCTATACACCAAGCTGGGGTAGTGTGTCATTAAAAAAAAACACAAGTTCATAGGTTTTTAGAAACCAGAACTTAACGTCAGGCATTCTAAATAAACTCGCTGTAAACTTTCACAAAAACTTTCCTTAAAGAGTCCCCAAAGGGATTTATATGCTACTCATACATCAAGGCTGCTCCTACTAGCCAAATAAGCATCTGGATGAAAACTTTCATCATCTCACTGTTTCCAAGTGTCTGGATGTTTGAGGTTGATAAGACATCTAGACCTTGTCTGAAGCTCTGTGTCTTCATCAGATATTTGCCATTAATCAGATATGACTTCAAAGAGAAGTATCTAATTGTAGAAAGTTGAAGACCATTTTAATTGCAGCGCTGCGAGGCTTAGGGGGGCAAAGTGACGGACCTAACGTCACAGAGCTTGCAAGGGGTAGAGGAAGGCTCCAGCACAGATGGACATCTCCGTCTTTTCTTTCCACCACATCAACCACTTCAGCGAAATGACTCCCTTAGCAGAGCCAAAAGCCCAGAATAAGAGCCCAGACCTTCAGTACCTACACGTTGTCATGTGTAGAAGAGTGGAGTACAAAGGACATATAGCTGAACTCAGCATAGGAAGGCGCACTGGTAACATGGTTTCAAAGCAGAAACTCACACGCATTTCCATAGAGTGTTATCCTACTTAACTGTTCCGGAGTGTTACAACTAAAAGGAGCATTTGATGCCATTTCTGCTCCCCCGCTCCGCATTTGGAAGGTAAAGTTCTCCACTCAAGAAAAGCCAGACCAGAGTTCTCCAGTTTCAATCACTGGGTGGTTTGCTTACATTTCCGTGATTTTATCTACACTTGCTTTGAATGCATCTCACTTGCTCAAAGTGTAGGGTTTCCTGAAGCAGGAGCTGAAATGTAAACACTTGTGCTGTTTCACAGGGATAAAAGTTATGGCTGAAGAGCTATAAAAAACCAAAAAAACAAAACAAAACAAAAACAACCAAAACTGGGAATGTCTCTCGAAGACATCACTAAGGTTCAGGGGACGGTGTTTTTCAATGTCTCCACCTTGTGGAAATGGTCAATACTGCATCACGATCAGACACTGACCAACCACTGAGGATGAAGACTGACGTGATGGTAAAATTAACCATTATAGTATACCAAAAAAAAGAAGAAAGAAGGAAAATCTCAAAATAACTAAAAAATATTTCAGTAGCAGGGACGCCTCGGTGGCTCAGTTGGTTGGACGACTGCCTTCGGCTCAGGTCATGATCCCAGAGACCCGGGATCAAGTCCTGCATCAGGCTCCCAGCTCCACGGGGAGTCTGCTTCTCCCTCTGACCTTCTCCTCGCTCATGCTCTCTCTCACTGCCTCTCTCTCAAATAAATAAATAAAATCTTTAAAAAAAATATTTCAGTAGCATATTACAGTGGGAATTGATGGTGATAATCTTGAGGCATGTTGGATACCAAAAGTCTTTTAAATAATAATAAAAAGGTTAAAGTATATGCAGTTTAGTTTTAGTAATAGGTGTAAGTGTCTATTTTTTTGTGCCATGGAAAACCAGCAACACAAAATGATGCTCTTATTACCCAGATCATTTCCAATCCATTAGTGTTGTCAGCCATTCTGGAAAGCAGAAATTTGTTACAAAGGGTTGGATGGTTCCTATCTTCCAAGGTTTCACTCACCAAGATAGTTCTAAAAGTGACAGGCAGAAAGAAAGCCAAAGAACCTCTGATATTTTCATTGAGTAAAAGAACATGCCTACTCAGACAGATAAACTTAAGCAAAAGTAGTTTTGAAATAAACTCCAGCAGTTGTGCTATTTTAATGTAGCAATAAAATATTGGGCAAGACAGTGCACTAACAGGCTCTAGCTTTGAAGCCACAAACTCTGGGCTCTGCCTCCTAATCACTTTGGGACCTTGGGCAAGTTATTTAACCTGCCAGAGCCTCAGTTTACTCATCCATAGAATGGGAATTGTGATATCACCTGCTTGCTATGAGAACAGAACAAGATAATGTCTATAAAGCCCTGGCCCAGGGCTCAGCACACAGTGGGAGCATTAGCTATTATCAAGCTTATGAAAGTACGGACTCAGCCTTGGGGGTCCTGATTACTCTGTTCATGGAAAGGAGCAGTATGATTATTCTTCCTGATTTCTATTATCTGCAATTTTTTTGACTGCTAGAATGGGAGAGGAGGAAAAGACGGTGGAGAACTTCTGTACAAGTGAGGCTAACACATGGAGAAATCCCAGGCAAGTGAAATAAACAGAGGCACCTTCTGTTTACACAGAGGTCTGGAAGTGGAGCTAAAGTCAGGTGTCCACGCCTCGTGCCACCCTTGGCCACGATGCGGCTCAGACACCATCCTACCACTCCCCTCAACTTCATGTGTGAGCAAATGGATCACAGGGAGGCTGGGTTTGTTCCTTCATCTATCGAAGCAAATGAGCATTCATTCAGCACGATTTCTAAGCCCCTGCATGTACAGGGCACTGGGGATAAGGCGGTGAACAAGCCAGCCGATGCCCCTGCTTCGTGGTGCTTATTGTGTGGTAAGCACGAGGAGCCGAAAGACAATAAAACATAAACACATCATCAGGATAATTTCAAATAGTGATAAGCTTTCAAAGGAGCATAAGACGATGACGATGATGGAGAGGACGAGGGCAAGGGGTAGGCCACGTAACTCCTTCAAGGTGAATGGTCAAGGACGGCTCCCCCAAAGAGAGGCCAGCAGGGCAAGAAGGAAGAACCAGACTTGCCGAGACCAAAGACAGGGGTGCAGAAGTGAGGCAGACAGTGCACAGCCCGGGAGGCAGTGACGAGCTTCATGAGACCAAAGAGAAGGGGCAGCCACAGCAGAGGAAGCAAGGCGGGTGGAGAGCAAGTCGCTCTGAGAGAAAGGTGAGGGCCACATCCCATAGGGCCAGGGAGGCCGGGCTGAAGAGTCTGGCTTCCATCTTAAGTGCAAGGCTTGGTTTCAAGGATCAACACAGTAGGTTTGGGGTTTTTTTTTTGTTTTTTCATTTTAAGATTTTATTTATTTATTTGACGGAGAGAGCAAGAGAGCACAAGCAGGGGGAGCGGCAAAGGGAGAGGAAGAAGCAGGGAACCCGACGTGGGGTTACTCACATCGGCTCGAGGGGGGATCCCCGCTGAGCAGGGAACCCAATGCGGGGCTCGATCCCAGGACTCTGGGATCATGACCTGACCCGAAGGCAGATGCTTAACCATCTGAGCCACCCAGGCGCCCCAGCACAATAGGTTTGTTACCAACCATCGCTCTGGTTACTGCTGGAGCCTTGCTAGACCCCCCAGCAAGTTACTGCCTAAGTCTGGACAGCAGCCCACATCTGGTGACTCTCAGCCCAGGAGGTTCCCCTCCAACCACACAGCCTTTGGCGGAGCAGAAAGCAAAGAAGACAGTTTGATCTCCTTCAGGGAACTTAAACAAAGCCCTGCAAAAGAGAAACAGGCTGCCAAGCCACCTCCCGCTCTGGGAAAAGACAGAGAAACCCCAGGTACTCACCCGCTCGTGATGTCATCCGTCCGGATGTTCTTGCTCAGGACATCCCCGTCACTCATGTAGCCGGGGGCGTCCGTGCTGATGCCTTCCAGGTCCATCTCGTCCCCTGCCTTGTCCGAGACGTCCACGTGGCACACGCTGCTTCCCCTGGAGGCCAGCTGCCTCCTCAGGGGGGCAGAGTACACGTAGCGGCCTGACTCGGTGTTGATGAAGCGGCTGGCATTGGCTCGAGGTGGGTACCCGTTGCCCATAGAGGGGGCGTCTCCCGCTTGGAGCCGAGGGCTGGCCTGGCCGAGTCTCCAGGACAGGGGAGTGGGTCTGCTGGTCAAGCTGAGGATACTGCGCCCGCTGATCTCTGTGGTGACGTTGGTGTCAAATGTGGTCTCCAATGTGCTGAAAACATCAAAACCAGCCTTGGCTTAGACAGACCCTCATGTGCTTAGTATCCTGTTGCAGTTTATATGTTCTTTACATTTTTTTGAGAACTGTGGAATATTTCCTATATACAAAATGGGATCAAATTTAACAGCCATCGATATACTGCGCAGCGTGCTTCCTTTGTGAGAAATGAAAAGACGGAGCTGTATATCCGTAGGACACTCTGAAAAGCCCAGGAGAGACGTTCCCCCTAAAACATGGTATAAGATACCCACTACCAACTCCTTTCGTTAAATGATCTTAACTATTGGAATCTCCCTTCCAACCCAAGAAAGTAAAGAGAAAATGCCGAAACAATCACGAGGGGGTGTGACATACCCGTGGGCCCACACCTTTTTTGACAGACTGTGTCACAGCTCCCCTTTCCACCCTTCCCACTCTGGAGGTCCCAGTGTCACCTGTCACATGCTCAGCTCCCAGGGACCCAGCAGGGAGGGAGAGCCCTGATTTTCTAGCTCTAAGCTCCCTTTCCCCAACACTTTTGCTTCTCCCACATTTTCTCCAAAAGGACAACTAAACTTTGGGAAGAAAAGGCTGGGAGAGTAGGATATACCCAGGCTTGAGGTCCATAATAAATTAAGTCACAAAGATCTGATTTTGTCAGGAGACTGGGCTTATCCCTGGCCATTGATAAGTGTCCTGCATTCACACTTGTGGCCCTGTAGCTCTTGTGGTCCAAGCAAGCTGGTCAGTGTACCTCTGTGGAGGACACTGGGGTCTTCTGACTGAGCAGAGAGGGTCTTTCCTGCAGAAAAGCCATCAAAGGTCTCCCTGCTGTCAACATGACCATCCTCGCTCACGCCAAGAAAGCCATCCAACAGTCACCACCCCCCCCAGCAAGTCAGTTTAGGTGATCAGGGTGGAAAGAGGATGTTTCATACTTGATCACAAAGTCTCAGGGCCTACCAGCAGGCTCCACACCATTACATAGCTGAAGGTTTGGCAGGGGGTACCCCACCATCATCCCCTAAGCTGACTGTCCTCTGGAAGAACCAATTTGGTGCCTCCACTGTTTTACTGTTTCCCTCTGATTTGAGAAACAGCCTTACTATCCTCACACTGGGGACCCCCTAAGGTTCAGGCCTCTGTCTTATTTAAGAGAGACCTCCCAGTGCTTCACCCCAATCTGCCAAAGCTGCCAGGAGTGGGGAAGCCCTGCTGTCTCCTTGCTCTATCCATTGACCAAAGAGACTGAAATTGGAGAACAGGAGACTCCTCGGGAGTCCACGGGGGTAACCAGGACTTTGCCTTCATTATCGAAGCCCAGCACAAATCATAAAACTTGATTCTGCCAAAATCCACCAAGGGGTATCTGAGGGCTGCATCTTCTTCAACCTCTTCCTCAACACTGAAAACCACCTGATGAGTGTTTCCAATGGAATCCTAGATTTCATCCAACTAAATCATAGTTTAAACGTGATCCTAAGTTTTTATAAATACTTCCTTCCGCGTCTCATAGGCGGGCATGGCTAACAACATCAGAGGGTCGTGTATCAGGAGACTGGGTAGGAATTCAAGCTATTCACTTTATCACATGGGTCAGATATAGTTCACCTGCTCCTTTTCACAGCACAGTCCAGGCTTGGAAAAGGCAAGGAAAGCGAAACCTAATGGAACTTGTCCACCATACTCTCCGTCCCATGGATCTAGCACCATATGCTTGGGGGAGCGACCAGCCTACCCTCGTTTTTGCTCCTTCTGGTTCTCTTCTGGACATTGCCTGGCATTCCCTGTGAATTCTAGCACATTTGGGGATCAAAGTTATGTATTCCGTTACTAGCTAAGGCGCTTTGCCAGTGGCACGAACACACACAGGGGAAGCTGCGTGGAAATCAAGCTGCCTGCAAGTCCGTGAAGGAATTCACATGGCAGATGCCTACCTGTGTGTGACCTGAGTCCCCCGTAAACTAGACATGGTCTCCTCCAAATTCTGCCGCAGGTCGGCGATGTTCTTCACGGTCCGCAGTCGCCGGGCCTCGGGGTCTTCCCCTGGAACGATGGTGGTTAAGACGTTTAGTTCTCTGCTCGATCGTGAGCGCCGTGAAACACGCCACGTTCCACGCTCACCAGGGGACGCTTAAGGATCTGAGAACACCGTGGATGGATGGATGCCCAAAGGAAGCTGTTAAATCCAAGGAGAGAAGTCTTTCTTTCCCCTCCAGGTCCCTCCTGAGAAAGGTGAAGTCTAGCTTATAGGAGAAGCCAGGCACCCAGTCTGAGGGGTAAATACGTTTTCAAACGGTCTCCAATAAAGACACACACGAGTTTGGTCTGAGCACCCCCCACGACGCATCTTCTGTCCATGCAAAAGCAGGCGAGGCATCTTATCTTCTTACCCACTGGCGATAACGTGCTGCTCTCTACCAGCCCTACTTCGTAAATGGGACTGGCACAGCGGCTACAAGATCTCCACTTATTAATCACAAATACTCCTACAGAGAGAGGTCTGCCTCTTTCTGTGAGATTTACTATGTCTCAAATTCTGGTTCCTCTAACTCACTGGCTGTGGGACTCAGGGGGAAGGTGCTGACTCTCTCTAGCCTTCTGATTCCAGAGGACTGCAATGAGGGCAGTAATAGCCGTGACCTCGTAGGACAGCGGTAGGGAATTAAACGGGCTGGGGTCTGGAGATCCCTGAGCGCAGAGCCCGACTCAAGCACTGACCCATGTCCGCTGGTGCCGCAGAGTGGGAAGCCATCAAGAGGACCGAGGGCTTCTCTTCGGGCCACAAGAGACTTCCCTTCTCGGGGCAAGATTTTCTGGAGGGCACCTGGCCAGGCAGGGGTCAAGCCGGGTCAAGTGCACCAGGAGACAAAGGCCATATAGAAGCTGGAAAACCACGTGCCCTCAAAAGTAACCTTGCTCTGGGTTCTCTGGCTATTCTGCTTTGTTTGGGCTGAGAGGGTACAGAGGAGACGGGAATCACCCCAAGAATGATGACAGGGAACAAGTGTCTTTCCCTCAGAGTAATTCCAGGGAGGGGTGAGAAGACCACAGAACCACCATCGAGACTCTTGAAAAGAGTCTGTGACTCTCTCAGTCAAAAGAGTTGAGCAACCTTATTAAAGGAATCTCCACACAGAACACAGGGCACACGGGCAGCAGCGAGGATTTACACGAGACGCCGAGAACTCCCAGCGGTCGCCATTAATAAGGCAACAGGCTGCTAAGAAACGGTACAGCATCGACTTTTTTTTTTTTTTTAAGATTTTATTTATTTGACAGAGATCACAAGCAGGCAGAGAGGCAGGCAGAGAGAGAGAGGCGGAAGCAGGCTCCCCGCTGAGCAGAGAGCCCGATGCGGGGCTTGATCCCAGGACCCTGAGATCATGACCTGAGCCGAAGGCAGAGGCTTTAACCCACTGAGCCACACAGGCGCCCCTCGACTTTCTTTCTGAGACAAAATAGCCTCCATAGGTCGTTCTTGACACGGTGGTGCCTGGAGGCTGGCAGATGGACCGAATGATAGATGTGTGATTTTATGGGGGAAACTGGCTCTAGCCAACTCTCTTGTCCTTGAAAATGCCAAGTGTTTTCAATTTTCTCCCCCTTTTGAATCAAGAGAAAGTTGGAAGGTATTTTTCTCTTATCTGAAAAGTGGTCCAGCTTGCATTTCCCACCCAATTCTTTAAAAATACATCTATGGATGTGTTTTGAAAGGAAAGTAATGGTGAATGTTTGCTTACCTCCCCTGAGAGGCACTGGAAGACTGTAACTGCATCTTTCTCCTGGGGCCATCAGGTAAATATCTTTAATTTGGCCACCTTCTATCTATGTAAGAAAGCCAAAAAGGTACTGACCCTTTGGACAGCTCTAGGCCCTACGGTACACATTTATCAAAGCTAAGTCTAGGCACACATCTTCAAATTAATTAATTAATCACATATCAAATTATAATAATTATACTTATTTCTCCAAGTCTCTCCTAATCGACATATTTGTCTGCTCTCCTTTAGAAATTCAAAGATCTTCGACATGGGAAGGTAACTCACCCTTACTCTTAGTGACCGTCACACAAATCTATGGATGCCTGAGACCCATTTATTGTCCAGAAATGCTTGGTCAGTGTAGGGTTGATGAAAAAGCGCAGACTATCTGCACTTTGGCAGATAAAGACTTGAATCTTGGCAGTGCTGCACTTGACTTCGAGTAAGTCAGTGATCTTTCCGAATGCCATCTGTAAAATGGGGATGAAAACCTTCCCTGAAAAGGTCAGCCGGAGGATGCATGAAGATGCATATGATATGCCTGGCCTAAGAGAAGGGCATGTTGGATTTGGGCTTCATTCTTTTCCCTGTGGTGGGGTGTGTGTGTGTGTGTGGGGGGTGTGCTGGGAAATGTCTGCTCCCCTCAGAGCTCTACACATACCACATACAAAAGCAATGCAGAAAGGCAAGCCAGAAACCCACCTGCCTTGCTTAGGTGATCACACTCTAACCAACTGAGCCACCCAGGCGTCCCGGTGATCACACTCTAAATTGCCAATTCTGCCCCACGGGTGATGTAAGAAACCCCTACCAACTCACTGCCTGAACAAAATAAGAACCCAACCATGCTCCCATGGGAAGAGAGGCTCCTTCTGCTCATATACAGAAATGTTAAGCTATTCCACACTCCCTGCAGCTCTGCTGAATTTGCAAGGTCAGCCTTCCTCGGGCCACTGGTCGTGATGGAAAGAACAGCACATTCTGATCACATAGAGCCGAGTTTGGGGGATGTCAGGGTGTTACAAGAGGAACATGGAAGGAACTCAGGATTTTTACTTGGAGGAAGGAGCCTTAAGGAAGAACCTGTTGTATGACAGAAAATGGAAATTATCTGTGGGCTACAGGAGATGGATTATATCCAGTGATTAGAAACGAAAGAATAAAGATTTCTGTTATTAGTTAGAGTCAACAAAAATGGGAGGGCTGCCTTATGAAGGAATAACCTCCTGTCCCAAATATCCAAGCAGAGACTGAAAGACATTTCATCAGTGATGGACAGAAGGGATTCATGGATCAGATAATAAACAGGGGTGCATGTTCCCTTCTAACCTTACCATCAAAGATGCAGGTCTCAGGTGTAATTTTTTTTTAACATATTAAAAAATTTTTTAAGATTTTATTTATCCATTTGACAGAGAGAGGGGGATCACAAGTAGGCAGAGCAGCAGGCAGAGAGAGAGGGGGAAGCAGGCTCCCCGCTGAGCAGAGAGCCCGATGTGATGGGGGGCTTGATCCCAGGCCCCTGAGATCATGACCTGAGTCAAAGGCAGAGGCTTAACCCACTGAGCCACCCAGGAGGCCCCTCAGGTGTAATGTTATGCAAATGACAAAGCACCATGGGAAAATCCACCTGATCCCCCTTCCCTGCCAAAGGAGGGGAAGAACAAACCAATTGGTCAAATCATCTCCTAAATGTCCATTTCTTTCTTTTCTTTTCATTTTTTTGAAAGAGTGAGTGAGCGTGGAGCCCAATGCAGAACTTGATCGATCTCATGACCCTGAGATCATGATCTGAGCCCAAATCAAGAGTCAGGCACTCAAGTGACAGAGCCACCCAGGTTCCCCCTAAATATCTATTTCTAAATACACCTACCATTCACTGTCATTTCAAGGGATTGGCTGTGGATAAGTTCATTTAACCTTGTACTACCATTTGCTGTCTCTATAAAATAATCCACAGTACAGTCACACATTTGATTTCTACTCCTTGAATGTAAAGACAAGCCACTCTGATTAAGAAATTCCCATCAGCAAAAGGAAGAAAAAGGAAGGAAGGAAGGAAGGAAGGAAGGAAGAAGGAAGGGAGGGCAGGCAAAATTCCCATCAGCAATACATGCCGTCAGACTTCACAAAAACCAGAGTGCGTGATCAGACAAGCCTGGCTGCACAGATCTGTCCCCCACACCAACTACAGCGTCTCAGGTTCCCCGAGCGCTTCCTTGGCTGTGCAGGCCTGATGCAGAGGAGACACATGGAAAAAGAGAAAAACTGGTGAAAGATCACAGGCTGTAATCCGTCACTCTGAAATTCAAGTGTGATATGGAATGTTCTCTGGCTGCTGCTTTTGCTTTTCAAATGTGAATTCTGCCAGCCTGTGTCTGACACGAATCCACACTACTCCACGGGACACATGTCTGATACACGCCGGGCTCTCGGAGCGCTGGCCCGGCTCCTTTGATGTGTGCACAGAAGAACACGGGCTGGAATGCGTGTGGAGACCTGAGCCGTCGCCAAATGCCACGCCCTTCCCGTAGCGGGCCCTTCAGCTGGCCTCTCTGTGTCCTCATCTGCAAGGGGGCTACAGAGCTTGGTGAGAAGGAAGCACAAAATCAATCCCAAATGTGGGGCCCTGAGCCGCTGCAAGACAGATAACTTATAAATGGCTTCAAAACTCTGCTCCATCACCGTGCCCGGCCAGCAGAACCAGAAGGAAATAGTTAAATCGCTGAGAGCCTCTGAAATTAATACTCAGAGTTAATGGTGAGATGGGTACGATTCCATCACGTGGGCTGCAGACCAATTCCACAGCTGTAATGTGGCTATTAAAATGGTGTGGTCATGGATATTTAGTCTAATAAATGGATTTTAAACATGGATTCAATTTTTAACCCAACTCTGGAAGTGGTAAGATATGTGAAGAATAACACAACCACTGCTAAATATGTGGTTTACCACT
The DNA here is from genome assembly GCA_004024625.1 of Mellivora capensis. NCBI lineage: Eukaryota > Metazoa > Chordata > Mammalia > Carnivora > Mustelidae > Mellivora > Mellivora capensis. The sequence goes on from PISX010000674.1 coordinate 112,094, forward strand.
TGCTTCCCTGATTAGAAGTTGCTGGAAGAGAGGGCACAGAGTTGGGGAACAAGGAAGATAGACAGAGGGGGTGGTAACTCCAAATCCAGAGCAGGAGGAATCCTAACTCTTATGCTAACTCTGTGCTATTAACTACATGACGACTGTGGATTTTATGTTTTCACATAAAATAATACCCCTTTAATCATCATCTAGGTTATATTAAAATAATATTTAGATATGCTCATTTCTTTCCTTTTGGTAAAGAAGCATGCTGTATTCTTCTTTCCGATTAATGGATAATGCTAAGAATGCATTTTCAATCAGTGCTTCCATATAGGAAAGAAAAGAAGACAGTGTTTTATAGCAAAAGTGACTTTATCTGAAGAGTAAACAAGGAGATTCAAGGTTAAGTGTCAGAGCAGCCCAGAGCCCGTACATCAATGAAATGGAATATGTATTAAAATAAGATCTGCCAATAATAAGGGACTTACTTACAATTCTGGGGACGAGGAAGTGGATTGTGTGAGAGAGGACAAGGAAGCAAGAAGGAAAATAATAAAAAATAAAGTAAGTTCGCTTAGCTCATCCATCAATGCAATAATGAAGTCATTCCGAGTCAGGCTGGGTTTGTGCCCTTCTAGCAGGTGGCCGTACGGGAGGCCTCATCTCCAGCAGACACAGACGTTCCGGGGGCTCCATACTCACCAGTGAGTTCTTGCAGAGCAGGCTGTCCACTCTTGGTGTAGTGGCTGGGCTCCATGCTCACACCCGCGGAGCTGGATTCAGCAGTAACATTCCCTTCAGTGTCTGTCTGGGACCTTCACACACAAACCAAAGCAGACACACTTGTCACAAGCGGTAGCTACCACATCTGGACCACTGTGGTCTGACCACAGCACCCACCATCGCTCCCTTCAACAAGAAGCTTTAGAACAGAGCAGACCTGCAGACTGACTCTAAATAATTCATCGGCGCATGTGGAGCAATGTCCTAGAAACAGAGAGAGCCACCGAACTGTAAAAGATGAAATATTCATTGCCCAAATGGAGGGTCTGCAAGCCCTCGCTGGGGAATGCTTCTCTGAATCCCCATCAGGGAGCTAGGTCTAGCCAGAAAAACGCTGGAGTGTACCGTGTGGTTTGGATCATTTAACCTCTGCCAAAGAGCAAACTTCTGAGTGCTCAGCAATGCCAGCAAGTCAAGCATAAAGATGACTCCATTAACAGCCCCACAGCCCTCCCCCGATCCTTCTGACATGGCTCCCTCTGAAGAGATGACTATGAAACCCGTCGGGAGTGGGTGCCAAGCAGGTGTGTTTGCCCTCTCCGTCTCTGATTCAGAGCTCAGATCTTCTGAGATGAAAGGTCGCATTGATCATTATTTCAACACTTGACTGAGATATGTACTTCCCCAAACCTTCTCCGTGCCCTCATTTGTCAAGCAAATCAAGGCAACTGCTTCGTGCAATGCCTTCTTGTCACAATTACCTCTGCTGACTTCGGCATGGCGTGCAAATGCGTAATTGCACTCAGATGCATAACCCTGGGTGTAGCTTTATTAATTCATTAGCATCCTGAGCTCATTCAGCCAGATTTCACTCTCTATGAAGAAAGCGTTTGCCAAGAATGTGAATGGTCTTCAGTGTGGGGGACGTACTGGGAAACCTCGTCATCCATCCTGCCCTGCCTATGCCCTCCAAATGAAGCCATCAGTTCCAAATTCCTGCTGTCTCCAACCGTTGAGGATATTTGGATCCACACTGCTCCTCCGGACCCTCTGGCCAGAGTCCAAGGTCTCATCCTCTCTGCTCTAGAAGTACTGTGTAAACAGGTACACTGCCTCCAGCCTACGGGTTGCGAACAGCAGCCAAGTATTGGAACCAGCCCACGGATTCTCACTGGTCTGTGTAGTATTTTAACGCTTTTTGAATTCATTTCAACATTTTAAAATTGGGAGATTTCGCAAGAAATATCTGGATTTCTGCCTTGTCCCTTTCTCTTCTTTTTCCGTAAAAACAAAGAAAGTCCTGATTGACTTTCTTGCAGGGCGCCACCTGCTGGCGCCAAGGGATGGTTGCTCCCTCCGGAGAAGCCCAGAACTCCACAGTCCCATTACCCCAAGCCGCTGATTTATATTACCGTTTGGGTCTGAATCAGGCATCTGAATCTGTGCTCTTTATTCTAGACTGCCTGTAGGTCTGGTCTGCTCTCCACACCATCCTCCGCTGATTTTTGTGATACTGGTGTGATCACATCCCTCTGAGGAAAGGCCTCTGATAGTTTCCATTGCCCACGGAGAAAGTTCTGAAGTCCTTACTGTGGAAGACAATGTCCCACTGGGGATTCTTCCTTCATCCCCAGCCCTGTCTTCTACCACTCCTGCCCTTTACACATAGCCCGGGCCCTATATTCCACCTGAGCCTTCCCTCCATTCTGAGATCACATCATGCCCTTAGCAGTTATGTCTGTAGTTACTGTGACCTGTGCCCGAAGGCTCTTTTCCTCTTTCTTCCTCACTTTGCATCCAATCTGCCTTCAACACACAGTTCCCACGTCATCTTGGCCAGGAAGGCTCCCCGGGCGGTGCTAGCTGATGGCTCCCCCTGTGTGTTTCTCCAGCACTCTTACTCGTCTGATGCCGATATATTACAATGGGATCTAATTAATACCTCTTTCCTCAACCAGAGCTCTCCGAAAGCAAAGACTGGCTTTTTTGATATGTACCTGCAAGAACTTGAGGGGATCAAGTTCACTTGTACAGTAGAGTTCAGCGGCGTGTGATGAATGGACAAATGAGAAATTTTTAAGTCTGGAAAGATGCTGGATATGAGAAGGAGCGTTAGACTCGGAGTCTGAACCCTCCCGGCTGTAGGACTGTAGCTGGCTGGAGGTTAGCCTGCACTTCTGAGAAGTCACTTTCACACCTCTGACCCTCAGGTTCCCCATCTGTGCAGCAGGGCTTACAACAGCGACCTCCCCTGGCTGCTACGAGAATCACACGTGATAGGGCACTGAAGCATTTGGTCAAGTGTCAAATAATAGATGTCCAGGGTTACTTCTGAAGTGATAAACAGAATTCATTCAGAGTGATTTTAAAAGATGATTTATCTTTCTTTTGTGGCTTGGTAACATCACTAACATGGACAGATTCTGGGGGGTGTGGGGAGCAGCACAAATTGTCTGCTGTAAGCCATGAACTTGAGTGAACTTCAAAGCACAAGGAGTGTCTAACCTATTTTTTTTAACTTTTTTTAAAAAATTTATTTATTTGTCAGAGAGAAAGGGAGAGAGAGCGAGCACAGGCAGACAGAGTGGCAGGCAGAGGCAGAGGGAGAAGCAGGATCCCCACTGAGCAAGGAGCCCGATGTGGGACTCGATCCCAGGACGCTGGGATCATGACCTGAGCTGAAGGCAGCCGCTTAACCAACTGAGCCACCCAGGCGTCCTTCTAACCTATTTTTCTTAAAAAATCCCCTCATTTCATCCAGTCTCCTCACTCTTCAGCTGAGGACAAGGGGGCTCAGAGAGACGCAGTGATTCAGAGAGTCGAAACTGGTTTGTGCTTAGGAACTCGGTCCCTCTAGTTAGACAGACTTGGTTTTAAATACCAGCTCTCCTAGTTATTAACTCTGGACTTGGTGCAAGTTATTTAATTACTCTAAGCCTCAGTTTGCTCATCTACAGAATGGGGATTTCAAAAGTAGCTAGCTCATGGCATGTCGGGGTAACTACATGGGCTAGAGCATGAAAAGCCCTTAGCTGGGTCTCTGCACATACTTGGTGCATAGTCTCCCTAGCTATCCCCACAGGCAGGGCCCAAGACTACACAGGGAGTCACCAGCTAATAAAAGACAGAGCCCAGATGCCCCCATTCCCATCCTGGTTCACCTGACAAGAAAAGGCACATCAGAGGGGCCAGAAGGACATTGCACGCGGTGAACGTGAACATGAAAATGCAGCTTGGCAGAGAGCATGACATTTTCTCATTCCTCCTATTTGTCAGACATTTGCCCTTTCGTTAAGAGTTTTCCTCTCGCAGAAAAGCTTGAAATTTTAAAAGAGGTTAAATGTCTCACAATCTTTCCAATGATTACAGAAAAAAAAGAAAGAGGGAGTGAAAGGGATGGTGATCAAAGACCATCCTATATTTTAATTTGGAAAATGCAAATCAAGACTCTGTGAGCAGGAGCTTGAATATGCGTGACCTCAAGACTATTAATGTTATTGGAATGATATAAATTTCATGGGGAGCAATTCCATCGCATCCACCATTCAGAGGATGGTTGTATTCAAAGCCCTGCATGGAGATGCGCGAGCGCTGAGTCTTTCATGCTCTAAGCTCTGGCACTCTTCTCCAACTGTTAGCTGAGCTGACGGCTTGATGGAATGAAGAGATGACCTTCTCCCAGTCAAAAAGTCTGGTCATGACCCCTGCTGAAGGGGAGGGTGAGCCGAAGAGAAGGAAAGAGGGACAAGGAGAGGCCTGGCATTCCCTCCCTGGCTGGACCTGCCTGGATTTGCTCTGAATCACTCAGGCCCGTCTTTCCAGCTGCTGTTGGCAGGGATGGTAACAAAGCCTCCCAGAGTACAACCTGGGGAGTGAGAGAGGGGATATCCAAGTCTTTGGGGGACCACGTCAACACAGGAAGCTGAAAGTGTGGGCATGAGTGTATGCATATGAACAGGGATGTAAATACATGTGAGCACATGCACACTAGCATTTTGTACAGGAAGGTGGACTTGCGTCTGTACGTGTGACTGTCAAAGTACGTTCATGCCTGTGGGCGTATAGTGTATACGTGTCTGTATTTAGGGCAGAGGCTTTACAGGAAGTGCCTAGAACATGGCATTCAGTCTCCGGTCCCCTTCTGCTAGGCAGGCAGGCAGGGGTATCACAAACATTTGGCCTTGCAGAGTGGCCAAAGGCGCTGTGCATTTCAAATATAGGATCAAGGTGAGCACAGTGAGCAAAGCCTTGGGACGCCCTTAAAAGCAGTGCTAGGGGAGCTTCCGTCTGCTGGAGGGGACTCATCTGCACGTGTCAAGGACCAGTGGGGTGCGGGCGGAGCCATTGGAGGCCCCCGTGGGCTACCAGCACATGGAGCGAGCAGCACCTGGTTCCCTGTGCTTGCCCATGGTCCCAGTCCCGTGGATGTGCTGTTAGAGACAGACAGGAACGGGGTGACACGGAGTCAGACAAGCAAACATCTAGGCCTGTCTCAGTATAACTCTTTCATTCTCTTTCATTCTTTCATTCTTCTTTCATTCTCCTAGAACCGGTCCCTTCCTCCCGTTCCCGCTCGCCTCTCCAAAGAGCCGAGCTCACAGCAAGGACTGAAAAAAATGCCCAATATGTGTGATGCAGCAAGAAACCATGAGTGTGTAGAAGTTCAAAACCTGTGAGAAGAAGCCTCAGGTATCCAGCAAGGGGACTTCCGTGTTGCTCATTTTTTGGAGCCTGTTCGGGATCCGTTAGGGCTGGCGCTGGGGCCGGTCCCGTCGGGCGACACCAAACCACCCGCCGTGCCTGCCCGTGCTGCGGCTGCTTCTGTAAATGGCCCAGGGTCCCCACAGACCCAGCAAACTCCTCCTCATCTGGGGCAGCTCTTTAGCTTTCCCTCCCACCACCCCCCAAAGCCATGCTGGGCTGACTGCTCCCTCGAGCACAGGGGCACAGCCCTACGGGGAGCTGATAAAGGAAGGGGCACCTCAGCCGCTAGCTCACCTGTTCCTGGAAGGCAGGCCGGATCCCGCCCTCCAAGACCCAGACCCCACCACAGAGGCTCCCTGGCCCACGGCCCGGGACGGTCAGGCAGACACCTACCTGTACAGGAAAGGCGCGACGGTGGCGGTGTTGGGGTGGCTGTATTGCTGCTGGGGCTGAGGTAGCTGGACACTGACGGTATTGCTTCCCGTGGTCTGCGTGGTCCCGACAGACCCACTGACAGTCTGGCTGCTGATGCTGTGGTTCAGGGTGGTCCCTCCAGGGCCTTTGCCTTCTGAGGAAGCCAGGCTGGAGGAGGAACTGGAGTGTCTGCCGTCTAGCTGGGGCTTCTGCTGGGGGAGCCCCGAGCTCGGCTTCCCACCCCGGCTCCGCTCCACCTCCTTGGAAGGGGCAGGGGCACTTGGGGATTTCCCGGGCATGCTCTTCATCCCTGGTTTTGGTATTCCACTGTGGGAAGGGGCTGGAGCCTCCTTCTTGGCACTGTTGAGCTTTCCCCCTTTGGGGATGAAGCTGGCGATCTTGGAGGACTTTTTTGGCATCTCAGTCACCACCGCCCCACTGGGGTCTTCTTTCGGCCCCTCTTTGAGGTCCGGCCTTTCTGTCACAGAGGCTCTCTTGGCAAGGTCCTTGCTTTTCTCCTTCTCCTTCTCCCGCTGCTGTTTCTCCTTTTCTTTCTCGTTGCCTTTCGGGGAGCTCTTCTTGTTGGTCAGCGCCCGGCTGAAAGTCCTCTGGGCGATGCCCTTGAGCGCAATCTTGGGGCTGTTGGAAGCCGGACCCACCGTGGACAGCGAGCGCGCGGTGACCTCCGCCTCTTCGCTCTCCTCAAAGCTGGGCAGAATCTCCAGCCGCTCGCAGCTCGTGTCCCGCGACCCTGGGCCCTCGCCTGCTTTGGAAGCCCCTTTGCTGTTGAAAAGCTTGAGTTTTTCCAGCATGGACTTCTGATTGTTGGGGGCCTGCTTCATGGCTTCGGGGGCGGGCCTGGGGGCCTCGGGCACGGGCTGCTTGACCGAGAGCACGGACGCCGTGGCGCTGTGCTTCACGCTGACCGACTTACTGCGCCAGGGCTTGGAGGCAGCACCCGGCTGCGGGATGGCCGAGGACGCGCTGCTGTTAGCAAGGCTGGGACTGCTGCCGCTCTCCAGAGAAGCAGGTGCATGTTCGCTCATTCCGGGGTGGGTGGAGGCGGGGCTCGCCAATGGCTCTGCAGAGACGGGGAAGAGAAGGAAACCCGAATTATGCCTACGGACCTGCACTGTGGGTGCAGGAGGGCGGGCCATGGTTCCACAGCCCATCGCTCTCTACCCAAATGCCAGATGACGCCATCCCCCGCATTTACCTGTGCGTTCACCTACAGGTGCATTTACCTGTAGGTTCAAATCCTACCTGCCCGCTGCTCTCCATCACACCCTGTTCATGTTCACCGGCACATTCTGGTATCTGTCATGCAAATGTGCATGGATCTTAGCACCAACATGTGCAAAGCACAATTAAGCATACATTTACGGAAACACATACTAGCCAAAAACTATCGCTGCTATGGTATGTAGGAAAGACGTAGGAAATGCCTACTGTTATGAATTATTCAACCCACAACCCAAGTTCTCAGTTACACGAAATAATTGGGAATTAGCCAACTTTAAGAAATATAGGAGAGACATTAAAGTGGGGGGAAAAAGAAAGAAAGAGAAACCAAGCATAATCTTTACAGAATAATTACCCGAGGAAGTTGCCAAGTCCTATCAAAGCATACACGTTTTTCCTATACTGACACTCTGAAGGAGGTACAAACATGATTCAGTCAAGACTTAAAAAAGACTTTTTAGCTTCAGAGTATCCATTGCACACGCTTTACCGTAGGCATGAAAACACACAGGTTATCGGAAAGTCAAGGCTTCCCCTTTGGCGCTCGGGGAGTGTTTCCCCAGCCAGACTCTCTTCTCAGAAAAGCCAAAGGATACTTCCAAACTGAGGATCCGAATGATTCTGAGAAGGGCAGTTTCCACACTGGAGTTCTCCTGCCCAGCGAGGGGCCCATATTCCAGGAACAAGGGCTGTGATGCCCTCCTCCCGGAGTGCTCAGAGCCGCACCGCTCTGTCTCAGGCATTAGGGCAGCTGTCAGGCAGAAAGTGGCCCAGAAGGCAAGTCCCCGGCTGAGCCCAGAGTCACGCCACCAACAGCCCATGCCCGCCCACCCCACAGGACAGACAGGATGCGGCACCACAGCCCCCAAAGGGCACGTCCGCGTCTGCAAAGTCACCATGACACGACTTACCTAGGAGCAGTAACTTCCTCCCGCAACGGTTCCCCAGGAAAAATTCTCCAACGGGAGAGGCTGCCCTTCCAATTGTCACAAGTGTTTTCAGTTAAACTGCTCATGTTTCTAATTAACTTTTGTCATCCGCAACCGCTCCAGTGCCCAGAAGCCTGGCGGGATTAACGGCTGCTTCTTCTGCCTTTTTTTTTTTTTTTTAATACCTATGTTCCGCTGCCTTCTAGCAACAGAGTAAACTGTGTATAGAGCGGCTTTTTATGATTTAAAAGTCAACGGCCGCCAAAGCCGAATGCAGGCAGCCTCCGTGTGGGACCTGAGCACTGAGCCCGGAGAACTCCCAGCAAAGAAACCGCTTCCCTCCACTCACTCCCAGCTGCTCCGGGAAGCCGCAGCTCCAGGGTGATCCAAAGCAGACCTCCCAATGTTTTAAAACACATACATCTTCCTGACTTACTGGGGATTTCGGTTTGGAGCGGGGGGTGCTGCCCAAACCTCCCTAACAAAACTCATGGGGCATTGCTGGACCTTTTCCTGGGGAGAGCTGCAGACTGGCTTGGAAACAGGCTCTCGAACCCACCCACAGCCGGGCTCTCAGAGGGTCTCCATGGGCCTGATGCTGCTTATGGAGGGCCACCTGGTATCAGGAGGTGCAGCGCTAGGCACGCTGTGAAGACGAGTTCACTGACCCCATTTTATGAGTCGGGAAACAGAGGCTCAAAGGAGGGCTAACAACTGATCTGAAATCACATAGCTAGACGTGGACAAAGCTGGGACTTGAACCCAGGGCTCCTGACACAGTGCTCCGGGCCTGAATCATCACAGCTCCCTCCTTTGATGAAGGATATATTTAAACAAGAGCCACTCAAGAGAGCTTTTGAGGCATCAGTGTTTCTGTTGCTTCGGTGTGTTCACGACATCCTTGGTGGGGCACAAGCCAGCCCAGCCACTGGGAAGGAGGCAGCTTCTGGACAGGGGCTGGATCTCTGGAGAAAATCCTTATGACCTCTGTTCCCGAGTTCCACTTCTCCCAGGACAACTGTCTTTCCCATTACTTGAGCTCAGATCTGGGGGAGAAGTGTTCTCTCACTTGTTCATTCAAATATCTTTCCTTATGTCAATATTTACTCACTCAATGTGTGTGTCAGACATGGTTCCCGGTACACAGGATACGTCAGTGCAAAACAACAAGGCCCTGCCTTCATGGAGTTTACATTCTAGCAGAGAGGAACAACTGGAATTAACATAGTTAATCAGTGTTATCATTCGTTAGAAAATAAGCACTCCATGATATAGTGAGCCCTGGGTATTATAGAAGACGGATGAACCACTGACCTCTACCTTTGAAACGAGTAATACAGTATATGTGAATTGAATTTAAATTGTTTAAAAATGTGAAAAAACAGTAAGTGCTAAAGAAAAGGGGGTCTTTGTGGGAAGGTTGTAACAATGGACACCGTTACAAGAACTACATCACATTCAGAGGTGCGTCCCGGTTTCCCAAAGAAGTCTTGGGCACATTCCACCGAGCCTAAGTACATGGGTCAGGGTGACTTCTCTGCTCCCACACATTCCTTGGAACTTCCACAAAGCCTCCTTGAAATGGTTTTGACAAATGCCTCTACCTCGCACGTCCATGTATTTTTAACCCTAACGTGCCAGCTAGAAATTAGCCAATGACTGACGAGCTCACGACTGATCTAGAGTTACACAGACACCTGGCTTGGATACGTGAAATGTACAGACCAAGACAAGGCTGTGGGCCTCCTTCGGACGCAAGGTGCCAGGTGGGGGGAAGGGCTGTCATGATGTAGGCGTGACGTATACTCACACTGTCACTTCTCAGGCTGGGCCAAAATGGCTCCCAGAAACTCCTACTTGTCTTTTAAACCCCTGCTCAGATGTCTTCTCTGTCACAGTGAGACCATAAAGCTGAATAAATCACTCAGTTTACATCACATGGCATTTTCCCCTACTCTGTGCTTCCCTAGAATATTGTCCACACCTCCCCCAAAACAGATTTCAGAGGGCCACCTCCTTCCACTAGGCACCGGGAATCCAGGAAAATAAAATAGAGTTCCTGCCCTCTAGGAACTCACTGTCCAAAGATGCAACAGGCCTCCAAGAGAGCAAAGAACAGTGTAAGGGACTGTGGCGGGCTCTACCAAGGACCATGAGGCCTAATGGTTGGGATCCATTAATTCTCCCATTTGGGAAAGCCTCACAGAACCAACGAGCTTTGAACGGTCATGCCATGTTTCTGCTATAGGTTGGGGGGCTATCCACTGGTCCCCCCTCCCTGACTCATCTTTGTGCCCTACAGCTTTCCAGAGTGTAGTAAACACTCATGGCTTTGAGATTGTAGTTTGGTAGTCTGGGCTTATACAATTCGCATTTAAGGCAAGAGAGACGCAGACTTCTGATTAGTCATTAGAGTTTTATTAAAACGTTCTAGCCTGAACTCTGGCAAAAACAAAAAACAAAATCAGGACTCAAAGCTTCAGAATTTCTACTTGGCATGTAGCCTGGGGTCCCCTGGTTGTGGAATCATGGGGACATTTCAAGGTTATTTGTCACAGCTGTACAAGGTAGAGATGATCTGCATTTGGTTTTCAGAACAGGAGTTTCCTGAGTAGAGCAACAGGGCACCAGAGGAGGATAAGACCATCTATATTTTGCACTTACATCATGGCTAGAAATCCCCTTAATAGTTAATAGTGAAGGGGGCTCAAGGTCATGAGTGGTTTGACGTGTTCCCATCATTCTGAAGGTATCACACTAGTGACCTTGGCTTAAGTGGCTGTTGGGGACCTGTTCCTCTTTCTTTGGAAAGCAGCCATTTCTAATGCCAGGATTTTGTGATTCCCAGCATGACTGTCCTCACCTTGCTTTGGGTAGGTGAGCCAAGATTTAAGCTTTGTCACCAGCTGATGGTGTGACCCTAGATGTGCCATTTTGCCCCTCTAGGCCTCAGTCACCCCATTTGTAAGAAAGGATGAGCTATTTCTCTAGTGTCTTCTCAGCTCCACTTCCATTCAAAACTCAGTGACTCTCCAAGAGGCCCAGTGAGGTTGGAGCCAGAAAACGTAGTCCTAAGTTCTGTCATTTACTCTGGGCTGTGACATACAGGTGTTTCTTTACCGCCTCCATGGTTCTCTTAAGATGCTTATTAGTAAATGTCAGAGAAAACTGTCTGGGTCAAGAAAGAGTCAGCCTTGAATGAGGAGCTTGTGAATTCAGAAATGCTGGTATTCTATGAAAACAAGTCTGGGGGAGGGAGAGTGGGGAGAGTCCTTTAAAATTAAGAGCACTTCTCTCCCTAATAAGGAACAGCTCTAGTTTCTGTTCTCATGTATACAAACCTTTGTTAGAGCTAAGGAATCTACGAGGGAGAAAAGAGAAAAACATCAAAGAATGTTCTGAACATCAGTATTTCTCCATCAATGGTGTGTGGGCCACTGAAGTGGGTGAGACTCTTTTCAACGGCACATGGGTGAATATTTTTTAAAAATTTTTTATTTAAATGCAATTTAATTAACATATACTGTATTATTGGTTTCAGAGGTGGATGACTATTTTTATATTTTAAAAGTCATATAGTTGTTTTATTGCAATATTAGAAGAGATAACTAGCACATATATAAGTTAACTGTTTCATGGATATTTGATAGAGATCTAAAATTTGAGTCGATTTAACGAAAATACAAAACAAAAGAAGTTCACCGATTTGGCAAAACTCATGCAAGTTTGTGAAAGCCTGAAGTTGGGGAGACACTTTTCTATTAAATCAAGAAATACTTACTTTTTACATAAAATGTGTAATAAATATTTTAAAATACCTACTTATATTAAATCTATGTTTTTGGAGAATGTAACCAATGAAATAGAAATCAAACCACAAAGCCCAAATAAGGACTAGGTTCAAAGCGGATCTGAAACGGGCCCCCTCTGGAGCTGTATTTATTGCGTGGATTTGCTTAGCATGGCATCTTGCTGAGAATGGTTCGCACTGGCAACGTGACCACGCTTTGTTGAGCCAAAGATTATTTTTAAAATAATGGCTTTGGATGCCTGGGTGGCTCAGTTGGTTAAGCAACTGCCTTCAGCTCAGGTCATGATCCTGGAGTCCCACAGTCGAGTTCCCCTTTGGGCTCCCAGGTCCATGGGGAGTCTGCTTCTCCCTCTGACCCTCTCCCCTCTCATGCGCTTGCTCTCTCTCTCATTCTCTCAAATAAATAAAAACTTAAATAAAATAATGGCTTTAACAAGTTTTGACGACTCAATAGTTAAAAGGACATGTTACAAACATCCAAATATCCACTCGCAAAACTGAAAACTATCAAGGCATACTCTTATTATAAGCAATAAGCTCTAATACGTCGTACCCTAATTCATTTTTTCTTGCCTATCGCAGAGTCCCTGAGCAGACTGTACACCCTACAGGGGACTGCGCCCTGTAGCCTGAATGACTCACGTCTCAAAGACCAGCTTCCAAGGTTCACCCCCGCCCCCAACAGACAAACCACCGCAAGAAGGAAAAGTCTCGTTTGAAACACTGCAGACAGGATGTCTTTGAAGAAGAGAGAAGGCTTTTTTTTTTTTTTTTTAAGGGTTTAGGGAGAACATTAATCCTCCTGTGGGGAGGGGGGACGTTTGGTTTTTCTGGCAACCAGCCTTAACCTTCCCTGACAGGAACCAAAATAATTTCTAAATGAAAATACTGTCTAAGGCAGATAAATAAGCATTTCTTCCTCTCTCCCTCTGAGAGGGCCAACACTGGTCCCCAGTCCCTTTTGTCCCCAGCCTCCCAGTTAGGGAGACGTTGGTGGTCTGGTCCTGAAGCCAGCAGGGGCACAGGGAAAGTGTTCTAGGCTGGCTGATCCCAGCTCCTGTCACTCCCACTGTGATTTTAACTTGCCCTGGGGACCTTTCCCCGCCTAAATCCTCAGTACTCTTCAGGAAAAGACCTGATAATTGGGTCTGGGAAAATGTTTGCAATTTCCTATAATTTGTCAAGGTGTCAATCTTGAGCATTCAGATTTGTTAGACTAAATGAAACCAGTTTCCTTTCCTTTCCTTCCTTCCTTCCTCTCTTTCTCTCTTTCTCTTTCTTTCTTTTGAAAGTGCATGGACTCTAGCCACACAGGCTACAGATGGTTTTCAGAGTTGCTCAGGTCAATTTCTCTACAGCTCGGGTAGTCAGTCACCGGACCAGAGAAGAGAACAGGAACCTCACTCAATCCAGAAACTGGTTCTGAAGGATTCCTGGGGCCTGGCCGGGGAGCATTCTCAGGACTGCTGTGATCAAGGTCTAATATTAAGGGCATGGGCTTCAATATAGTTTCCCATTCAATTCTTCTTCCAGAGGATCACTACAGGTACAGAGAGAGAAGGGGGGAATGAGAAACACCAAGGAAAGTGGGCAGGAAAAGGCCAAGGCATGGAGTAAGAGGAAGCCGGTGCTGGGACCCATACTCTCTCTAAGAACCTTCTTGTGTCTACAATTCAATAGGCTCTGAGAACATCCAAGTTAATAGGGATGATAATCTACATAAGCAAGTATTTTTAGAATGTTGCTCTGTTAATGCAATTCCTATCAAAAGCCCAATGATGATTTTTGCAGAAATAGAACATCCAAAAATTCATATATAGTCTTAAAGGACTTTTTTAAAACAAAATTTTAAAAGATTTTATTTATTTATTTGACAGACAGAGATCACAAGGAGGCAGAGAGGCAGGCAGAGAGAGAGAGGAGGAAGCAGGCTCCCCGCTGAGCAGAGAGCCTGATGCGGGGCTCGATCCCAGGACCCTGGGATCATGACCTGAGCTGAAGGCAGAGGCTTTAGCCCACCGAGCCATCAGGTGCCCCTTAAAGGACTTTGAATAGCCAAAACAATCTTAACAAAAGAACAAAGAGGTTTCATACTTCCTGATTTCAAAACTTAATCATAAAGCTACAGTAATCAAATCAGTGTGGGACTGGCATAAGGACAGACATGTAGACCAATAGATTAAACTGGAGAACCCAAAAATAAACCTGTGTATATATGGTCAAATGATTTTCACTATTATTCAATAAAGTCAGGACAGCCTTTTCAACAAATGGTGCTGGGAAAACAATATCCACATGCAAAGAAAGGTTGGATTCTTACCTTACACCATATAAAAAATTAACTCAAAATGGATCAAAGACTTAAATGTAATAGCTAAAATTGTAAAACTCTTAGAAGAAAACTTGGTGCAAAGTCTTCATGACACTGGATTTGGCAATGATCTCTTGGATGTGAATCAAAAAAAAAAAAAAGTTAAAAAAAAAGGCAGGAAAAGAAGTCATACAAAATGGATTTAATCTAAATGAAAAATTTGAGTGCATCAAAGGACACTGTTCAGGTGCCTGGGTGGCTCAGTCAGTTAAGTGTTTGACTCTTGATCTCAGCTCAGGTCTTGATCTCAGAGTCTTGAATTCAAGCCCCATACTGGGCTCTATGTTGGGCATGGAGCCTACTTAAAACAAAGCAAGACTAATTATTGGGGCACCTGGGTGGCACAGTCAGTTAAGCGTCTGACTCTGGGTTTCAGTTCAGGTCGTGATCTCAGGATCACGGGATCGAGCCCCATGTCAGGCTCGGCACTCAGCATGGAGTTTGCTTGAGATTTTCTCCTTGTCCCTCTGCCCTTCCGCTCACTCACACTCTTTCTTTCTAAAATAAACCAATAAAATCGTTAAAAAGGGACACTATTAACAGTGAAAAGGAAATCTACAGAATGGGAGAAAATACTTGGACACCATCTATCTGATAAGGAATTGATAGCCAGAATAAATCAAGCACTCCTATAACTTGAAAACACCACAACAATCTGATGGAAAAAATGGGCACATGGACATTTCTCCAAAGAAGATATACAAATGGCCGATATGCACACGGAAAGATGCTCAGTATCACTAATCATTAGGGAGTGTACGTCAGAACTACAATAAGTATATATATACAATAACTACATACCCATTCGGGTGGCTATTGCTAAAAACAACCACAAAAAAACAGAAAACGATTCTTTGTAGAAGGCATGGAGAAATTAGAACCCTTGTGCACTACTGTGGGGATGTAAGAAGGTACAGCCATTGTGGAAAACAAAATGGCAGTTCCTAAAAAAAAAAAAAAAAAATCAAACATAAAATATGACCCGGGAATTCCACTTCAAAGCTTATACCCAAAAGAAGCGAAAGCGGGGACTTGAGCAGATACTGGTACACCTATGTTCACAGCAACATTATTCACAACACGCAAAAGGTAGAAACCATCCAAGCGTCCGTCAGTGGATAAACAATGGACAGTAGAGACATGCAGTAGAAGGACGGTTGCCAGGAGCTGAGGGGAGGAGGGAGTAATGAATCCATCGTTTCAGATGGGGAAGATGAAAATCCTGGAGATGGTGGCAATGGCTGCACGACAGTGTGAGCGCACCTAATGTCATGGAACTGTGCATTTTCAAAATGGTCAGAATGCCAAATATCATACTGCAATGAAAACAATCAGATCGTATTTGGCTGCAGGTGACACAGAATTCCAGCCACTGTGGCCTAAACCCTATTCCCAGTTCTTAACAGGGACCCACGAAAGGCTCAAGAAATGTTTGCTAAATTAAAGAAAAAGTGTCTCTGTTAGTTTGATGGCTAACAAGTCACATGAGATTTTATATTTTAGAATATTCCTTTATTAGTACTATTTGAGCTGGACGAAACCATTTCTCCTTCAAAGGAATAGCTATCTTTTTTTAACAGACTCTAGTTGGCAGGCACACTCCACCACTTGAACTCTTCCCCCTTACGCTGGCCTCACCAACTCTCTGGGGAAGCTGTTTACTCTGACCCGCCTCACCTTCCTCCCTCTCCCACCACCATACCCAACCTTAGCCTTCAGTTTACCTTCCATACCTTCCATTCCAGGAAACCTCCAGAATCCGCAAACCAGAAGCCATCCCTTTTTATCCGAAGAAACTTAAGACTCGGTGAGGCTTCTCTGGGGTCCCCGGCCCTTGCTGGCCTGCCTGTGGTGAGCAGCTAGCTGCCCTGAGCTTACTCATGAGAATGGCTAAAGCCTTAGTGGGTGCCCAGAAATGGTTGGTGGGAAAACCAACAAACAAATAAAAACTATTACCCAAGCGCAATCCCGCCACAGGGCTTGTATTGGTGTGTATCTGGTGTGCTTGGCTTTGGGGCCTAGGCTAATTATGCCACTTGTTCCCTTGAAAGCTAAGTGAACCATGCTCTCTTCCGGCAACACGTATACTAAAGCTAAGTGAACCGGAAAGACTAGAAACTTCGGTGATGCTTTTAGTGTTTCTTCTTCTACGTGTGGTGGAAATTTTGCTGTAACAGGTCCCCGAGAAGGTTATATCCGCATACTCCAGTATCCTGTAAGGGTGTGGACAGGAAGGGATGTGCAGAATGTGGAAAGACATCTTCCTGCTAGATGGCAGCCAGCTCTTTTCTGAGGGAGCCACGGGGTCCCCGGTCTTCCTCAGTGACTTTTTCACCCCACAGGAAGGGAGAGAAGGGGCCCTCCACAGGGGGAGCAACTACTGTTTTTAAATATGTGCTTTTTTTTTTTTTTAAGATTTTATTTATTCATTTGACAGACAGAGATCACAGGTAGGCAGAGAGAGAGGAGGAAGCAGGCTCCCTGCTGAGCAGAGAGCCCGACACAGGGCTCGATCCCAGAACCCTGAGATCATGACCTGAGCTGAAGGGAGAGGCTTTAACCCACTGAGCCAGCCAGGCGCCCCTAAATACATGCTTTTTAATATATAACAAGGCAATTCTTTTCCTTCCGTGGTTTATTTTGGATAAAATGGAGTGACAGCATGGGTAATGAGATCATTTGTTTCTCTCCTGGTCCTGGATGAAAATAACAAAGTACCTTTTTCCTGCGCAGTGTTCCCTATATCTCCTCCAGCTTTATAAGGTATGTTTTCTATCAGCTTAATGCCATCAAGAGCTGGTAAAGCTACACAAAGGTTAACTTACTGGAAATACTAGTATACAGTTGTGCTTACGTCCAACCTTGTAGTAATGTCTTAGAAAGAGAGCTCTTAAAATCTCTCTCTCCCTCCCCCATACACTTGATACATCAAAAGGTGTCCTACACACATTTTTAAAAATCCTCCCAGCTCCGCTGGATAAGGAGACAAATCATTTGCTGACATTTGCAGGAAGATGCCTTTAAAAATAAAGACTGCTCCTCTTCTTCATCTTTCATTTCTGGAAAGCACATCACCCTCACAGCAGCCCCTTCCTCTCTCTTGAACTATTTGTTCGAAATCCCGAGCAATCAGTTTCAGGGGAAAGCTTTTGTTTTAACTGGTCAAGCCATTTCTCTATCTTGTACCATATATGGCCATAAGAAAGCACAGAACTGGACGTAGAACACTTTCTCCCTTGTTTCACGAGTGTATGAAATTTCACAGAGAGAGTATAAACCGTTTACAAGGGGCAAATCTTATTCTTGCAAGAGGTCACTGTCCACAGCCAACAGCTCTTTGGCAGAGCATAATGGTTGTGTGCTTTTGTAAATATATTCCTCTAAGATAGAGCTAGTCAAGGAATTCTGCAGGCTTTCTCCTCTAAGATACCAGCCCAATCTTCCTGCTTTCTCTTGGGGCCAAAGATGGATACTCTAAAATACGAACCTCCACATCAGTATTAAACCAGAATGCTTTCCAATGACCCATGCAAAGAGGCGTTAATAGAAGGGGTTCCAAGGTCAGGTAAATTTGGAAAACAGAAGGCTATTTAGTGGACTATTTCTTTGCCTTGCAGGAATTCTGGGAGCTTTTACTAAGCATGCTTGCACTGGGAATATCCAAAATGCTAAGGGAAGAGTATGATTCCTAAATGTATTTTTGCCATAAACTGATTTTCGGGGATAGTTTAAGGTAATGGCTTCTAATGGTATACATTTCGGTAAACACTGTCTTAATGCAGGGGGGACAGAAAATGGGCACCTAACGTAAATCAGGTAAGACGGCTGTCCAACAGGCAACAGTCACCAACCAGAAAAGGTATACAAGGGAGAAGGAAGAAGACTTAACCCCTCTTCCCCCTGTGAAGTTATAATCTAGTAGTCTGCAGAATGCTTTCATGATATACATTCTGAGCATTAAATATCCTTCACATGTGTCTTCTCCCTTTTATTTCAGTAAGATTAGTCTAAGGCTCTGCACTATAGCCGAAAAGACCGCGCGCCAGCAGGAAGCAGGAATAATGGTTGCACAGCAACATGCCTAAAAAGATTTCTATCAACAATTAGGCTCACCGTGACGCAGTCCTGGGACATGGCAGCCGTGCAAATGGCTGTGACCTTGGCCTGTATTAATACAAGAATGACATTCGGAACAAGGGAGGTAAGGATCTTGCCCTGTGGCGCCCAGCTCAGACCAGAGCAAGAAGGGTGAAATCTCCAGAATTTGGGGCCTGGGAAGAGATCCGCTACATTAAGGCGCTCATTTCCCAGAAAGGGAATGGAGCTCTGCGCAGGTAATGACTTCTCCGAGGTCTTGCAGTCAGTCAGTGAACGGTGCAGCTGAGACTCAACTCAGGGCTCTGAAGCTGGTTAGATAAAGTAGCTTTGCCGGCTCGGCTCCCAAATTGGCCATTCGGCATCTCTGGGGATGCACCTGAGCAGCTGGAGCTCTAACCAGCTCCTCAGGCAGCTGTCATCCACAGGAACTTAGAGAACCGGGTACTGAAGAATGGGAACTCTCCTCCACCACACTGAGCTAAGGGCAGTTTGCTCAGGATAAGGGTTAGAATCTGAGGAGGACCATACACCAAACTTTCAACAAGGAGTGGCTGAAAGTGACTGAGACATTCAACTTGGATAAAAGAGCACTTGGTGGGGGAGGTGCCTGGGTGGCTCAGGTTAAAGCCTCTGATTTCGGCTCAGGTCGTGATCCCAGGGTCCTGGGATCGAGCCCCGCATCAGGCTCTCTGCTCAGCAGGGAGCCTGCTTCCTCCTCTCTCTCTGCCTGCCTCTCTGCCTACTTGTGATCTCTGTCTGTCAAATAAATAAATAAAATCTTAAAAAAAAAAAAGAGCACTTGGAAGAAGGCAAAAGTGATAGAACACTTATTACCAAGGTGGCTGGCTTTTCCCTTGGATTTTTCTGCCCACTGACCCTGAACAGCAGCAAAAAAGGGGTTAAAGCTACAGCCAGGGCAGGCTCACGACTCAGGTCTGCTCTGAAGGAGAGTATGTGTGTGGTCAAGAAAGGTCAAGGACCCTTTATAGCACGGAGGGTGCAGGGCCCCGAAGGTCCACGGAAGAGCCTAGGGACCAGCCGGAAAGTGGGGGGGTAGGTGGAAATGCTGATAGCAACCGTGGAAAGAGGGAGTTGAACCAACCTGATTTTATATGTTCTTTGCTCTACTATCAGAGGAGCTCTCTTGACATATAAGATTTTCTTTGACAAAAGGTTTCCATGGGAAAAAACCCTCTAACAATATTAATAATCGTATATTAATAACTGCCAACATTTACAGAGCCGACACTTTGCACCAGATGCTGTGCCAGAAAGCATTTTTATTGTACTCTCTTTTTTATTTGCAGGAGAAATCCAATGAGGTAGGTAATAATGATTTCATTCCACCAGGAAGGAAACAGAGACACCGGGCTTTGGTAGGTTCCCCAAGATCAAACATGTTACTGCCAAGCACCTTTATCTCAATGTCCACATGGGTCAGCGGCAAGCCCGGAGACCCCGCCCCAAGAAAAGACAATACACTATCCACATACGTGCTCCTTTCTTGGTAAAAGATATAGTATTTTCATCAAGTCTTCTGCCAACCGCCTACAGAGACTCTACAACAAATTTCTCTGACCTATCACTTCTCCCCTGAGGAAAATGAGCATTTTTCCCTCCAGGAAGTTTTTTTTTTAAACTGGGAACGTCCAAGAACTGAGCAATAATTTGAGTGCAGTTTTTGTCCTTCGAAATTTAGGATGCTGGCAAATGTAATCTTTTTGCTGTTATTTTTTCTGCCAATCAAAATCAGGAGCTAACCAAAGAACTAGCTTATTGTATTTCTCCGGGGGAATCAATGCAGAAATGGAGAGCTGAATAGGACCATTATTCACCATCTATGATTGTATTATGCCAAAAGTGCAGGAACAGAAGGAAAAAAGCAGTCATTTATCCTGATTCTGCCAAGTATGCAGACACTTGGTATCAGATAGATCAAATAATTTCGGGGCTTCACGGATGTCACTGATCCACACAAGACTTCTGAGCCTTTTCGCCCGACAGTTGTCTTCTTAAGGAAAAGACAGAATTTTTCCTCTGAAACAAAATGAAATACTCGGAGGTAGAAAATGTCCCCAGAGACTGCTCACTGGCTTTACTCACCCAAATCAGGAAGCAATTTCCTCCAGGTGGTTGTTCTTTTTTATAGAACAGCCCGGCCTACGACAAGCTGGGTGTAGATCACAGTTTTGTAACTAGAGCCTCATTCGGAAGAATCCTAGTAACTCTTCCGTAAAGCTAGGACATCAGTTTAAAAACAAGATAATCCTGATGAGATGGAGAAGAATGCCAAGGTAAAGGTCTTATTCTGCTCTGTGCGTGTGGTCCCACCTTTAGAATTCTGCAATCGCGTAACTCTGAGGAGGGGGTTCAAGTCCAACCTAATAGCTTGTTAACCTGGAGTTAGTTACTCGATCTAGCTGAGCTTCTGCTGGTACTCATAAGCACAAGTAAAACGTCAACCTCAATAGCTACCACCTGCTGAATGCCAGCCATGCCTCAGGTACTGCACTAAGCACTTTAAATCCATTTGCTAAATCCACTTGATGATTTCATTAGTTCACACCCAAGCATCTTAGGGAGTGGATTTACTGCAACTTGGAGATGTTATCATGGCTAGGAAATGGTAGAGCTAGAATTTAAACACTGAAGTCCCGTGCGCTTAATCCACAGACGCCACTAAATGAAAATGCTGATCAAAGCTCGCTCTCCTTGCCATGAGGAGCAAAGAATGACAGAAGAAGACCCTGCAGAAAGCTCTGCATACAGACACATCTTGTTCCCCTCCTCATGCTGGGCTTCTCAGAGTGGGGTATAGCTGTGCCAAATACTGGAGGAACGTTGTCTTCCATAGGTAGGGTGGGGCCAGGGAACACCCCAAAAGCCCCATCTGACCTGGCTCTATAGGAGAGAGCACTGCACTTCCGAGGCCCTGTGCATTCCAAAGCTCCCACCTTCAGGTCCCCAGGGCCCCACCCAGGCTGACTGCAGACTGTGGGCAAGCTCCCCCTTGTTTCTCTCCAAACGAGGGCCGGGTGCAAGGCAGGCTTTCGCCCGTGGGCCTCATCCACCCAACCAGGCTTGCTGGAGGCAGCCCAGTGAACACACAGCTCTGTCTGGCCAGGTGACTCAGACACTCCTGGCAACATCTGCTCTGTTTCTGTAAGACTCAAAGGGCTCTTCACATGAATGACGGTGAAAAGGGCTTCAGAGTTTCTCACCCGACTGTGAGGCTAGGAGATATAATGTGGAAACCAGGCCACTCACGGACGGGCTTGGAGGCTTTAATGCACACTTACACATGCCAAAGCTTATTAAATGTTGTTCCAGGGGATCTCTGTCATCTTGAATAATGAATTCTGGAGATACAGTAACCAGGGATATGATTGGGACTCCAAGTTATTTGGCGCTGTTTCTCCTTGGAATCCTAGAACCCGCACAACATTTAGTGTTTGCTCCTCCATCCGTCCTACCCCATCCCATCCCTCCAGCGGGTTTCACACTTCTGTTCCAGGCAACTTTTCAGGTGCCAGAGGTACAGCTAGCAAGGAATATAAGGGGTTCTCTATGCCTTCAAGAAGTTCTAAGCCTTGGGGGTTTGCCCAACCATAAAGCAGAAGTAACAACAAAGTATGAAACTGATGGGATAAAGGAATGTTTATGGAACTGCGGATAACAAAGGGGGTTACCTAACCCAGTGTGGGAGCAAGGGGGAATCAAGAAAGTCATTCAAGCCAGTTTTACCACTCCTGCCACAGAGCTTTTAGAACTTGATTCGTTACAAAGTATTAAAAGGAAATAAAGTTGCCTAGGCACCCGAGCCTAGAGATTAAAAATCAAGCTCACGGGGCACCTGGGTGGCTCAGTGGGTTAAAGCCTCTGCCGGCGGCTCAGGTCATGATCCCAGGAACCTGGGATCGAGCCCCGCATCAGGCTCCCTGCAGGGAGCCTGCTTCCCCCTCTCTCTCTGTCTGCCTCTCTGCCTACTTGTAATCTCCATCTGTCAAATAAATAAAATCTTAAAAAAAAAAAATCAAGCTCACAAGGACAAAATACATAGATTCTCTGCTTGATCGGGGTTAACTTCTGGTCAGCCAAATGCATTCACAATACTAATCTTAACCAGGGATTCCGGGGGCATATCCATTGCACCGAGTCATAATGAAAAATGGGACATATAACTCAATCAGAATGTTACTCTTCCCTGCTCAGCCAGCACGCACCATAGTCCTCATTCTGCGCACGTACTGAATCTGTTTCCATAGTGAGGGATCCCTTACAAATCACCTCCTAGTCTGGGCTGGAAAGAACAGGCATGCAGACTTGACTCTTATTCTTTTTCAAATTTTGCTGACAAGCCAAAAGTGAAGCTGATGTTTTCAAAAAATATCAATCGGAGCACTGACCCAGTCACTTCCAGCTGTCAATCCAGACACCACAAGCTCAACGTGAAGGGCTGAACTTCCTTTATCAAGAGACCGATAGCGCAGTAACGGAAAAGTAAATGAGTGACAGAGACCCAAATGCAATTTTATATTCCCAATCTGGGACCTAAAGGAGGAAATGGAGGCAGAAAAAGACAACCAGCATTAGCCCCACACCGACTAGGACTAGTGCTGGGCGGCCAGGTTCTTTTCCTGAATCTTCGCAAACACCCCCAAGGAGGGTGATCCCAAGACTATTTTACAGAACCGCACACTCCGGCTCAGGGAGGTTGAGTCACTGGCCTGATAACACACAGCTGGTGAATGCAAAGGAGAGATTCAAGCCAAGGTCTGTCTAACATGGAGGTTATAGTTTGCTGCCTTAGCCTCATTCTCCTTTGTAAGAATTAATACACCCATGGGACCAAAGCTGTCGGGGGTGGGGGGAACTGTGGCATGAGAAGGGGGTAGCAGAATAATTCTGGAAGCCACTGTTAGGGTAATGAGAGCACCAGAGTTTCTATTAGGATGGGAGAGATGCTTCTGGTAGGACAATTCCTTGATCAGCTACTTGGGGAACCTGTGCACCTGTCTTACAGAACAAGGAACAAACTGCCTGGTTCCACGAAACAGAAAAGAAGTAAAAGAAGTGTGTGGGACAAGCAAGCCAGGGGACATGATATGCAACATTTCCCTACCTGTGACAGCACAAAAAACTGTGATGTTACAGTTACTGAAAGATAGGAAATGCTTGCTGTGAGTGGATGTGTCTTGGAAGCCAGCAAGAAAGCGGGGAGTAGTGTTCAGGATGCTGGGGCGGAATGGAGACAACTTTTACAGAGAGCAGCTGGGGGACAGCAGCCTATGGGGATTTGGAGGTGGGGTCAAGACTGTTCAGTCAAATCTCCCAAGAGCTGGAAGGTCTTCACGAGTATCCTGCCTGGTCGGTGCCGTCCAGGAGCAGCTAAGATCTCTTAGCTGTACCAGTTTCTGCGTCAGGGGCCAGCCCTGTAGCTCTTCCTCCTGGCCTTACTTAGCTCTCCTCTGCCTCACATGGCACACCTGGGTCCCTAAGTGATTCCCCCTGTGAGGGTAACCACCCAACCCAGCCTCTTCTTATCTCCCCTTCCTCTGTCCTTCATAGGCCTTAGCCCTTTGTACTTACTGCTAGCCTGGAACAGATTTAGCTCATTTTAAGTAGTCCACCTCTAGTACAGAGGTCAGTGAACTAGGGCCTGAAGGCCAAATTTGGCCCACCATCTACTTTTGTAAATAAAGTTTTATTGGAACACCACCATGACCATTCATTTACCTATTGTCTGTGGTTGCTTTCTCACTACGGGGGCAGAACTGAGTAACTGCAACGGAGACTCCATGGCCCAGGGCCTGCAAAGCCCAAAATATTTACCATCTGGCCATGTAAATGAGAATTTGCTAAGCCCTGCTCCAGGATATTAATTCCTTGAGGCCAGGGGCTCTGTTTCATCTTTTTATCTGCAGTACCTGATAAAGGATAAGTTTTGCTTGATTAAGTGGGGGAATGCCTGCAGGGCAGACAAACTCATGAAGTCAGGAACCTAAGAGAGTGGTTACCACAAAGACACTAATTAAAAATGCTTTAAACCACTAAGAAGAGGTATTCTAGTTACCTGAATTTTCTAGTTCAGTTAATAGCAACAAGACTTTTCATACTTTAATGAACATTGATTTTTTCCCCCCTCAAATGTAGGTTATCCCATTTCTCTTCCTTAGTAAACTTGGGTCTAATTGAAAGCCTTTTGTGACAGTGTCAGGGTACATTTCTGACTATTAGTATCTACTACTGGTATCTACTTAGTATCTACTACTAATTTAAATGTTATCTGGAAATAGGATCAGCTGTCTTCCCGTTAAATGCTGGAAGTTACTGCTTTTGTACACATACACCAGAAATATCAGCCTATTTCCTTATTTGCTCTTCTGATTTCAATAATTAAATATGATCAATCATTAATAAAACTTCACTGAGCATATGCTGTGTAAAAGTCACTGTGCTAACTACTTTACTTGCTTTGCCTAATTTAACTCTTCACAAGAACCCTGGGAAGTAAATACCCATCCCCATTTTACAGATGAGAAAATTGAGGCTTGGAAAGATTAAGTAGCTTGTCCAATATCAAATGACAGGTACATATCTGCTGGTTCCAGTGTCTGAGCTGTAAATAATTACCCTATAGCTCATGCACATATTCACTTATTCAGCCTACCGACAAATATTTATCTTAAGTCTCTGTCTACCAAGTTCTGTGATCGAAGTAGAGAGGAGAGAATAAGGCTCAGCCCCTGACCTCAAGGAGCCCATCTGCTAATGAAGGACTGGCAAGATAACTGTGGGGCATGATGAGGACAAGCAGAGAAGAAGAGCGAGTTGCTGTGGGCACTCGAAGAACGGGTTTCAAATTCCGTCTCAGGAGTCAGGAAAGGCTTTGTAGAGGAAACAGAGTCAAACGTGAAATGTACCAAAGACCCATCAGAAATGTGGTGGGAAGTGGGAGGATGAGAAGCACAGAGGGCATTTCCAACAGAGGGCAGTGTTGAGAGACTGCATTTGAGAGGGAAGGGGCCCCTGCAGGGAACTGTCCCTGAGCCTGCCCTACCAAATGCGTGGGAAAGCAGTCCAGCTCACAGGGGTATCCTAGGCCACGGTGATGGGGCTACACCCTCTTAAAGGTCCAACAGGGAGCAGAAATGGTAATTCAGTGTTCCATGATCCACGTTCTATGGGTTCACTTAACTCTAAGTTCTCCCTGCTCAACAAAAGTCATTTTCTTTTTTAGGAAAATCAGATAACTTCTGACTGGGGATTCCATACTCCCTCCCCACATCCCCCATCACCACCCAAAACTAAGCCCCTGATGGACTCCATGAAATCTTAATGGTTGGTGGAAAGTCAACACTCGGAGCACCTGGGTGCCTCAGTGGGTTAAGCCACTGCCTTCGGCTCAGGTCATGATCTCAGGGTCCTGGGATCGAGTCCCGCATTGGGCTCTCTGCTCGGCAGGGAGCCTGCTTCCTCCTCTCTCTCTCTCTCTCTCTTTCTACCTGCCTCTCTGCCTACATGTGATCTTTCTCTGTCAAATAAATAAATAAAATCTTAAAAAAAAAAAAGAAAAATTCAACACTCAATTCAGTGTGTGCCAAATGAATGTGTTGGATTGGTGCAGCAAAGCCGTGAGTCATCTTTGAGTTAAAATGAACTATTAACTGAACGCAGTCAGCTACCAAGCTTTGGAGACAGAGGAATGAGAAAAAAAAAATGATTTCAACAGCTGATATGAGAAGTCCTCTTAGAAGCTCTGGTTAGGAAATGCCTTGGATATAGGCCACTCCAAGTTTGGAAGGTGAGTCTGGGCAAGGGCCTGGTCTGGAAGGAGATAAGAAAGCAGATAAACTACTCCTGATAAGAAAGGGAGAGTGTGAGGAGAAGGACAGCTGAACCGTACAGTAGAAGGCGGGAATCTTAAAAACAAAAGGAGGCCCCTGAGAAATTCCCAGTGGCAGGGAAGTTGAAGGACTCTTAAGAAGAGGAATATCCAATATTCAATTTTAAGCTGTTTGCACTGCAGCACTGTAACCCCTCCATGGCCTTAAACTTCCGGGAAAAATCTATGCCTAAAGCTTTATGTCACTCTTTTGGAGAGAGAATGGAACTGGGGCGGTTACAGTGGGTAAGAGAGGGATACTGCACACAGAAGGATAAGACCCACGAATTACAAGCCCAAGGATTTCAGCAAAGCAGCAACGGGAAGAAAACCTGACCAGCATAATATAACCCCATCCTCACCCCAACAAAACCAAATGAGCAAAACCGAAACACTCCCAGAAAGATTTGAAAGCACACTGGGTCTTCTTGCACCTGTTAGTGGGTGGACCAAATTCATTTGCCTCTCAGTGGCAGGCTGGTGAACGTCTCACAACCGATTCTCAGAAGAAAAGCAAGAAAAGTTTTACAGAGTTGGCTGATTTCTGTGGGGTAAAAACTCCCACCACGGAAAATTTCGGACGACCAACAGGGTGTCAGCACTCCTGGGAAATTCCTCAACGTTTTTCAGTGGGCTCTCATGAGCCAAGACAAGCTGGCTCAGCCTCGGCTGGCTGGGAGAGTCCACAGCTGGCATCCAGGTTAGAGACAGTTTCCAGGGACCAAGGCCTCTGCTCCGGCTTTGACAAGAACACATTTTATCCAGAGTTACATTAGCTTTCAGAGAATCGGCAATACCTCTAGAAGAGTAAGGAAGGCAATGGGATAAGAAGGGCAGAGAAATGGGTACTATCCATGAGGGAGTTATGTGCAGGACATGGGATGGGATCAATGTCCATTAGAGCTGAAAGGAAACACGGGGTGAGGCTGGGGGAGGGGTAGCACCTGGCTGGCTTAGCAGGGAGGGCCACTCCTGATCTCAGGATCCTGAGTCAATGTGAAATTTAAAGTGAATTCAAAGTGAATTCAAGCACCACGTTGAGTGCAGAGCCTACTTCAAGAAAAGGAAAAACACTCATGTCAGTTAATGTGATGCCTCTTCTAGAAGAGGAGGACTCTGAGACCCAGAGAGCACAATCCCTACTCAAGATCCCTCTTTGAATGAGCAGCAGACCTAGAACTAGATCAGGGGCTACCGGCCTCCCTCTTGTCTCAACGCTCGCCTCTCAGAGAAAGGCAGGCGGGAGTGCTGCCTGCACCTGGGCAGGGAACGCACAGGCTTACCGTTCAGAGAACTCCTGCCTCTCTCTGCACGAAGGGCAGGAGCTCTGCCAGAGATCTCTGAGAGCTTAAGGAAACCAGTCGGAGACCCAGCTGAAAGGAAGAGAAGGCCCAACTGGGGTGCACCAGCAGCAAGGGAGCAAGTGGACCAACTTCTCCCAGAATTCCCAGCGGGTAGAAGCAGGGGGTGGAGGGGACATCCCTGACTGACCGTGAAAGGGCCCCCCACTCCGGCGCGGGTCAGCGGGAACTAGGAGGGACAGCAAAGGGAGGTCCTGTGTGTCCTTCCTAAACCTCCAGACACAAAATGTACCAGGCCATGCCTCCCTCTCATGGAGAAGATCAAATTAGGCATCCGAAATGTTTTTTAAATGATTTCTGGCCTGGTTATGTTACAGAAAACAGGGCCGAGTGATTCAAACCTGCTGTCAATACAGAGCGCCGGCAAGAAAAATGCTAGCTATTCCGAAGCTGTCCAGCGCGAGTCCTGGAGGGGCTACTTTTGTGACCATGCGGATGCGCAGAAACAAGCCAACTTCCCAGAGCAGGAGTTAAACCAAATAAACCTGAAGGATATCAGTTTATAAGGAGAGTCTTAAAATAGCAGCCAGGAATGCACGGATTCCCTGGGACCACTCCGATTACTCGCCCTGTCCCTGACTTTAGTCAGACTGTGCACGGGAACTGACGTTCTCTATCCGCGGGCCGTAAGCCTTCATCTCACAGAACCCAGTGTGGAGACAAACGTCCTGGGCGACCAAATGTCCAACAAAGGGGTCCTCCTAGAAGGGTGCGTAGGGTCCCTAGAGAAGTACGACCTAGTCCCGATCTCTCGGAAACTTATTCAAGGGTTAGAAAGAGACATAGCCCCAGGGCTATGTTCCCAAGGGTGAGGGTTTCCAGTCAGATTAATGGGATGGTCCTTCGGGAAGACGGGCATCACGGTGGTGTGGACTCTGAGGGACACGTTCATTCATCTGATCAATGTCTGTTCCAGGACAGATTCCGAGGACACAAAGATCGGCAGTGACCAGTCTCATGGGGCAGCTAAGGAGTCAGGCATCCTAAAAAGTTACATTGGGGGACGCCTGGGTGGCTCGGTTGGTTGAGCAGCTGCCTTCAGCTCAGGTCGTGATCCCAGTGTCCTGGGATCAAGTCCCACATCGGGCTCCTTGCTCGGCGGGGAGCCTGCTTCTCCCTCTGCCTCTGTCTGCCTGTGCTCTCTCTCTCTCTGACAAATAAATAAATAAAATCTTAAAAAAAAAAAAAAAGTTACATTGGAAACCCCCCCCCCCCCCCGCTCCCTCGTTTCCTTTATTTAACATTTCAGGAACCAGCAGCACGGACATTAAAGTCCAATGTGTTTAAACTGGAATATAAACATTTGCTCCAAGTCGTGGGTGTTTGAAAGCAAAGTAGCCTTTTTTCAAGAGATACAGAAATGCACGAGAATCACTTTTTTGTTCTTTTTCTACAAATGAAGAGGCAAAAATGTCCTGGAGTCCAGATGAAAATTCTATCTCCACTTTTTAAATTCCAGTAACATTGGCCCTAGCTCCTCTTGCCTTTTTTTTTAAACAGTTCATTAATTTTTATCTAATTAGGTGAAGTTAAAGAATTACCACCAAACACAGACATCTTGCTTAAAAATTAGGATGGAAGCACCGAAAGACGTTACTCAGTTGAGATCTAACCTAGCAGCAGCTCAATGATGGAATCCCCGCCATCTTGTGTCCCACCAGTTGGAACCCCGCCCCTGGCGGCACAAAGCTACCAAGGGTGCTCACAGAGGCAGGGCTGCCTTCTGCTAACTGGGACTTGTAAGTGGCCCAGGACTTCATCACCACGGAGCTCTGTCAGGCTTCCTGTGTCCACAGATCAACCTGGATCTGATGTCCCTTGCACCTTTACCATAAGCCCACCAGGTCTGCAAAGCCCCTTGGACAGAACTTTGTAGTTTCTCTACCTCTGCTGAAGCTCTGCCTCTAAGCTAGGATTTCTGACTCCACACAGTGCCATGAAAATTGGTTTCTGCCATGACTGGCCTGTGGAGGTACACTAGGTCATTACAAGGATGTGGGGGGAGGGTTTGGGGAGGGGTAGATAGAGGGCATGGGTAGGGGTGGCTGGTATCCCCACAGGCCCAAGTGATTCCCCTACGCCAACTGGATGTCTTCCAATTCAACTCAATTCTGACACTATCTACCTAGAGCTGGCATCAGATCCCACAGGTTAAGGCTCAGTCCCTAAGACTATCCCCCCATCCCCAACATTTTAGACTCCAGTTGAAAACACAAGCTAACACCTGTGCTTCTGAACAACAAGCTATAGATTGGGGCTACCCAAGACTCTTCCTTGGGTTGGATTAATTCGCTAGAGCAGCTTATTGAACTCAGAGAAACTTTTGACTTAGTGGATTACTGGATTATTAGAATAGGACACAACTCAGGAAAAGCCAGATGGAACAGATGCACACAGGGAAAGGCAGGGGGAAGGGCATGGCGCTTCCATGATACCACTCTCCCGGCATCACCAACCTCTAAGCTATCTAAATCCTGTCCTTTGGGTTTTTATGGAGACTTCATTACTTGGGTGTGATTGATGATGTCCCTGGCCTCGGGTGATTGAACTCAGTCTCCACCCCCTCCTCCCTCCCCTGAGGTCAGGGGGTGGGACTAAAAGTTCCAACCCTCCAATCCCAAGGCTAGCTCCAGGGGCACTAGCTCCCACCCTTGGGTGTGGTGCCAGTCACTTCATTAGCATAAAGAACGACATCTGGATCACACTCATCACTTAGCAAGTTCCAAGAGTTTTAGGAGCTCTGTGCTGGAAATGGGGATAAAGACTAAATCCATACACATTTCTTATTATAAATCACAACACTATGAGCATCCTCTGTTCAAGGCCAGTTTGCAATTGTCCAAGGGTTCTCTGAGGGACATGACCAGGCAGACCACTAACCAGATTCAGGAGACCTGAGTTCTAACCCCATTTCAGCTACCATTCATTCTTCCGACAAAGGTTTATTGGACATTCCAGCATGCTCCCTGCCCTCACAGCACTCTTGTCTAGCACTGATTTGCAGGGTAGAATTGAGAAAGTCATTTTGCCTCAGATGGACACATACACATTCTTCACTTCCATTTCCTTGATCATGCCATCCTCTTCCTTACCCCGCAGTCTTGGGGAATGCTATTCTGTCTAGAATACTCTTTCTTTCTTCTGTGTATTAATTCACCACTCATCTGGCACTTGCTGGTTTGGTCATCACCGCATTGATTTGCAAATAAGCTTTGCAAGTAACTCCTGACGCAAAAAGGAACTCAGTGATTAGCAAATTTAGCCAAAGCTGAATTGTACCATCCTATGATTTTTTTCTTTTTTTAAGTGAGATATGGTAGAAACCAATTTTTTTTTAAAGATTTTATTTATTTATTTGATAGAGAGAGAATGTACAAGCAGGGGGAAGAGTAGAGGGAGAAGCAGACTTCCTGTGAGCAAGAAGCCTGACTCATAACTCAATTCCAGGACCCTGAGATCATGACCTGAGCTGATGGCAGATCCTTAACTCACTGAGCCACCCAAGTGCCCTGATCATATGATGTTTAAAAGCAAAATGTCAGCTTTGGAGTTGTGCAGATCCTCGTTCAAATCTCATCTCTAGCCTTCTCAGCGGCAATGATGTAAGCAACTTATTTAACTCTGAGCCTCAGTTTCTGCATCTGTAAAATGGAGAAGGTACTAATGACACTGCCTGGTGTGAGGGATTAAAAGAGGCCAGCATGCAAAGGATCCCAAATAACTCCAGGCCCAAACGAATACCCAATAACCAGCAGGTACTATTA
Source organism: Mellivora capensis (assembly GCA_004024625.1). Classification (NCBI taxonomy): domain Eukaryota; kingdom Metazoa; phylum Chordata; class Mammalia; order Carnivora; family Mustelidae; genus Mellivora; species Mellivora capensis. The sequence continues at coordinate 143,381 of PISX010000674.1, forward strand.
CTATCATTTAATTGTCACAATGTCTCTTTCCGTTCGTTCACTGTCCATCCCCTGACATCCATGAAAAAAGTAAGTCCTAAAGTTATTCATAAGGCAGGCTTTTGTAACATCTGCTCCTTGATACACTACAGGCTTTACAGCAGCAATGAAGAGGAGGAGGACAATAATAGTAACAATTACTTCCTCCAATGTCACTGATTGGTGATCCTTTGACCCGCCTTTGTTTTGCAAAGCCCCAGTGAGAAGTGGGAGAAGAAACAGAGCAGCTCAAGCCTGCTCCTGAAGAATGTACTTCCACAGAAATTCTCCAACCACAGACCATGAAAAACTGAAAGGCATTTTAAAACCAGGAATCGCTCCTTGCCCCCTGGGAATCTGCTTGCTGAGGGTATGGAAAGCCATTTCTGTGCATTAAATCAATTGACAAAGCAAAGTTACAAATCTTTTTATCTGGATCAAAGGCAAAAAGATAAATACCATAGCTGTTACTTAAAATTCCTAGGCCAGCACCAAAGGCTCTTTACACTGTGGTTCCAGAGGGAATGGACAGAGCAGGGTGAGGTACAACATGCTCAAAGCTCTGTCTATTGCCTGGGGCTCTCCCGGAACTGGGTTTCCCAGAGAAAAGGGGTACATTCCTACTTGACCTGGAATAAAGTTATAAAGATGCAAGGAAAGGAGAACCAGGAATTCTCTTCTTTGCTACCCTTGAGGCAAAAGTAACACCCTTGTTTTATCAAGGGGAAACTGAGGCCCAAGAAAGGGTAGGTACTCAACCACACTTACGTGGTAGGAGCAGAGCTAGGGTCAGAATATCTACTTCCATATGGCAGGAAAGCAAACTATTCAAAAACAAAACAACACTTTACTGAGATATAATACACATACTGTAACATTCATCCATTTCAAGTGTATGACTCAGAGTGGCTGCACCAGCTCACATTCCCACCAATGTAGGAGGGTTCCCCCTTCTCCGCATCCTCGCCAACACCTGTAGTTTCCTGACTGGTTAATTTCAGCCACTCTGGAAAACAGCACGGAGGTTCCTCAAAAAGTTGAAAATAGAGCGACCCTATGACCCAGCAATCGCACTACTGGGTATTTACCATAAAGATACAAACATAGTGATCCAAAGGGGCACGTGCACCTGAATGTTTATAGCAGCAATGTCCACAATAGCCAAACTATGGAAAGAACCTAGATGTCCATCAACAGATGAATGGGTAAAGAAGATGTGGTATATATATATACAATGGAATACTATGCAGCCATCAAAAGAAATGAAATTTTGGCATTTGTGACGACCTGGATGGAACTAGAGGGTATCATGCTAAGCGAAATAAGTCAATCAGAGAAAGACAATTATCATATGATATCCCTGATATGAGGAATTTCAGAGGCGGGGGGGGGGTCGTGGGGGAAAGGGAAGGGAAAAATGAAACAAGATGGGATTGGGAGGGAGACAAACTATAAGAGACTCTTAATCTCAGGAAACAAACTAAGGGTTGCTGGAGTGGACGGGGATGGGAGGGATGGGGTGACTAGGTGATGGACATTGGGGAGGGTATGTGCTCTGGTGAGTGCTGTGAATTGTTTAAGACTGATGATTCACAGACCTGTACCCCTGAAACAAATAATATGTGTTAATAAAAAAAAGAAATTATTAATTTTAACTGTAAAAAAATAAGAAAGTGTATGACTCAATAGTTTTAGTATATTCATGAAGTTGTGCCACCATCACCACAATCTAATTTTAAAACATTTTATTACCACCAAAAGAAACTCTGTAGCTATTAGCAGTCACTTGCCATGTCCCTCTCTGCAGGCCCACCCTGGCCCCTAGCCCTGGCAACCACTACTTTGCTATCTGTCGCTATAGATGGGTCTATTCTGGATATTTCATATAAATGAAATCAAACAGTATTTGGTCTTTCATGATGAGGAAGCCATTTCTAAATATTTTTTTTTTTTTAAAGTAAGCTCTACACTCAGCACATTGCCCAATGTGGGGCTTGAACTCATGACCCTGAGATCAAGACCTGAGTTGAGATCGAGTCTGATGATTAACCAACCGAACCACCCAGGTGTCCCTAAATAACAGGCTTCATTCAGAGATACTGTCAAATACTGTAGCCACTAGCCACATGAGGCCATTTAACTTGATTAAAAGAGAAGATATTAAAATTTCAGTTCCTCATTCTCACCAGCCACATTTCAAGTGTTTTACAGCCCCCTGTAGCTAGCGGCTAGCATACCAGCAGAGACACAGACTACTACCAGCACTACAGAAAGGGCTAGTGACAGTGCACGCCTAAAACGATACAGAGACATTTGTAATTCACTCTCTGGGAAACGTCTGGTCCTCCTGGTGTTGGGAAGCTACCTTCACAGAGGGGAGAGTGACAGAAAGAACAGCTTAAAAGAGGAGGAGGGAGGAGTGCCTGGGTGGCTCGGTCACTTAAATGTCTGCCTTCTACTCAGGTCAGGATCCCAGTCCTGGGACTGAGCCCTGCATCGGGCTCCCAGCTCAGTGGGGCGTCTGCTTCTCCCTCTCCCTTGGCCTGTCCCCTCCACTCATGCTCTCTCTCAAATAGTCTTAGGGGGAGAGGGAGGGAAAGGAGGAGGAGGGGAAGGGGGAGGAGCAAGCAGTGGGTCGAGGAGAGCCAATTCCCTCTTCCCACCTTTCCTATCCCCACCTCAGTGTGACTCCCAGTGCCCAGGGAGCTCCAGCCACCCCCAGACACCAGACCTGAAAAGCTCTCTGTTGAGCTAAGCTCATCCAAAAGGCAGATATGCCAAAGCCTTTGGAAACACTTCAAGGAACCCAGCTTCAACCTCAGCTGTTTGATGATTTCTGAAGCGTTTCATGCCAGAGGGTGATCTGAGGGTTTCCTTAATGAGACTGAACAGTCCTGCTCCGTTTCCGGCCAGCAGTGGCTACATCGGTTCCCCAGACATGACCACTAACGCTGACCAACAGCCCAAGGCTGGAGCCACGGTATCCGGCTATGCTCAGACAGAAGGGAGCTCAGAAACTGCCACACTCAGAGTTGGCACTTCACCCTTTTCCTTGGACTGTTCATTAGTTCAGCTACAATGTCTTTCCTTTTATTGTCCAAAGATGCTCCAGTCGCCACCCCAAGGAGTGGGGCAGCAGGTTATTTTAAACTGTGGGTTTGGATGCATTAAGAAGATCAGAGAACGCAGACTTAAGAATGGTGGACAAACAAAAGGAAAAATAGAATCCCATTCAGGAAAAAAAATTCTTTACTAATCAAAGGGGCCTTTGTTCCAAAATACTGTGCAAAAACCATCAATCATGACCTTTACATTGCTTTAGGAGTATAATTAAGTTGGCTAGTATCCTTTTGTTTAAAAATACCCTTTTGTTCAAAACCCTGCTGAAAGATCTTATCTTCTTTCTTCTACTCTAGTAAGCAATTTATGAAAAATAAAGATGGCAGCCTAACACATGCTTCTTCCATTATATTTACTGGTCTAAATCAATACTTTTATCCTGAATTCCCTTCCCCCAATGAGTGGCTGTGGGGGGATTTCAAGAATCAATAGGCCACCCATTTCTAAGATAACCATCCTATGACAAGCGTTCATTTGCTAGAAGCTCTTCTTTTAGTGAAGGTCACTCTGGGTTTCTTGGTCCCTTTGGTTTTCAAAAGCATCCTTCATCATAGTTTATCCACAAGAGACATAGCTAAGCAATATATGGGCACGTTAGGCTTTTGATCTGAAGCAAAAGACCAGGAGTCGAGAACTGGCTTCCTGGGGTTCTGCATCCAGCTGCTGGGGTTACTATGCCTGTAGGAAGTCATTTTAGACTGCACACACTTGTGAATTAATTCATGCATCCGAAATACATGACATACATAATTCCGGGGTTTTTCCTCAGATGTTTCATCTTATGTAGTCCTCAGAGTAGCTCTATGAGGTTCATGCTACTCTCACTTCTATTTTAGATCTGAGGAATTGGAAGTTCAGAGATGTTAAAGTCATATCATTGAAGTCACATGGCCATCAAGGGGAATTGCTGGGAACAGACCCCCGGGGTCCTGAACCCCTTCCTCACACAACTTGCACCAGTCAGCACAGAACAGAAAAAAGCAAAGGAGCATGGGTATCTGAAGATCTGAGAACGGGCTGACAAGAGAGCTAGTCCCCTTCTGCAAGATGCTACTGTCGCAGGCAGTTCCTTGCTTAGCCAGAGGGGGCCTCAGAGAGCAACAGGGCTCTCATCTGCTATTCAGAGACCTTCTGTGGGGCTGGAGTAAGCCAGGATCCTTCAGCCACTCACCCCACTGAGAGCTGGCACAGCTGCACACCTCCATACTTGTAGGAAAAGACAAGTGTGTCTTGGCTTATCTTTTATGAATTCAGAGTATGAGTCCCATTTTCATGGCACGCCATGAAAATGGACTATTACTGTGGCAAGTAAAATCAATCTATCACTAACGCATGTGCACGGGGTCCAGCTTATTTATTGTGGTAGGCTCACGGCAAACAGTGCCCGAACACCCACCGTCTCGGTATCACATACACTCTGCAATGTGGCTCTGAGCTCCTCCCTCAATGTACCTGGCCGGGTCATGTGACTTGCTCTGGCCAACAGAACACAGCAGAAGAGAACCAATGTCCCTTTCCAGAACTTAGCCCTCAAAGGGCTGTGCATTTAGCCCTCTGTCTCAGAACTCATCCATCAGGAGGACAGCCTGGGCTGGCCTGGAGGGTCAAAGACAGGGTAGAGAAGTGGGGACCTCTCTGCTGAGGGCATTACAGACTAGCCAGCATCCAGCAGACAACCAGATGACCGCAGTGCGTGAGCCAACACAACTGAGATCACCCGAGCCTGGCATACCTCAGCAGGACTGTCCCAACAACCTGTAGGCTTGCATATACATAGCTATTATTTGAAGCCATAATTTTTAGGGTCTGGGGCGATAGGGGTCAACAAGTCACAAACTGCCTCATTGACTTTCTCAAGGCTGGAAGATCCAGGAAAAGGTTATCTCCCACAAGTTTAACTATTATTTATGATTTCCTGGGTGGGAACAGGTTGGAAGCAGTTTTGGGGGAAATAGTCACTATTTCTGACTAGAGGGTGGGTAGACCGCAATGGCTCAGAAAGTGGCTAAAAAGAACACAAGCTTGGCGTCAGGGGATCTGGGTAGGGACCCATGCCTTAGCACATATGTCCTATGTGGAAAAGTCACTCTCCTCTCCATAAGTGCTCACTGGTATGGACTCCAAACCAGATAAATTTCCTGTGATGTAAGGTGATCCTGTCCCCCTAAGGCGTGTTATTACCAAAGGGCCAGAACCGCATCCATGTATGAAGAACGTGACAGGATGATTATCTCTGGTGCACAGAAATCTTTGCAAGCGGGGCCCAGTTTCTTCCCTACAAGGTCTAAACAATTCCTCTCTTCTACGGGCTGTCCCCTTTCCTTAATGAATGCTGCCCCCTACAGCATGTATGTAAAACAGATTTTTAGAAATAATTCTGCCTTAAGATATTTGTATCTGGCTCTTCTCATGGGAGGACAAGGGAATGAATCCAAGTGTTAAATGGTTGAAACCACCCATGAATAATAACTTCTCATCCAGGAGCCTCAACTGCTTTTAGCTGGGCAGAAATCCTTGCCTGTAGCCTTCCGGATGGCCTCAGAGTATAAGCTGGGCAAGTTCTAGATAACTTACCTGAAGTTTGGGGAGAAATCTTCCCCAGCTAGGTGAATGGGGGAAAGGAAGTCATCACAAACTGTACACAGGCCATTATCTACACAAAATGCAACTTGTTCAGCACAGAGGTGAACCCTAGGATGAGAGCAACACCATCCAGAATAAGGCGTGTTTTTGGAATGAATGAATGCCTTCAAAGGAACAATCCAAAGGAGAGCCCCCGGGAACTCTAATCAACTATGAGGGATAAGTGTCATTACTAGACCTCTCCAGAACCCAGTAAAATCATACTAAATCTACGCTTTGCCTAGGATAATCAAATCCTCTATCTGTAAGGGATTTTAAAAGCCATCTATCCCAGTCTACTTGCGAATACAGGAAACCCCCCCCTTTGGTAACTTCCGTGAGTGATGATCTAGCCTCTGGTTCTGTTCCTGTGAGGTCAGGAAACTCCCTACTCCTGTGAGGCCCTGTTCAACTGTAAGAAGACAAATGTGAATAAGTTCTTTTTTTTAAACATGCAGGGAAAGTTTGAGTCGCTCTAATTTTTTAGTTTTCTCTGTGATCAGAAAGAGGGGAGGGGGAAAAAAAACAACAACTGGTCCAGGATATAGACTTTCATTTCCAAAGGGAAACTGATCTCTGTCTATAAACATCCTTTGTTTCCAACCACTGTGTGAGAGAGAATGGGTGTTCTCTGCTCAGTGGACCCCTAAGGACTTCGCCTCTGGATCTCCCCTGATGAGTTTCTATGTCACCCATAGAACTCACCTCATCCCTCCTTTGTGATCCCTTATAGCACCTAATCTTCTTCTTAAAAGCAGTAAACACAAAAGTTCATGAGATTATTTGTGGTTTAATATCAGTCCCTGCCCCCAGGCCCTAAGTTCCAGGAGGGCAAAGACGATGATCAATATTTTCGTTTTGGAGTTTTTAGTGACTAGCATGATGCTGGAGATTTAGAAGGCGTCCAGTAACGCACTAAACAGATGACAGACTGAGTTCCCAGTACATGAATTCATCATAAGGAGGCAGACTCACATACTCCATACTGTATAGTCTGGTTGGAATGGTTAAAAATCAAGCCAAATCTAGCAGAATTTTTCTGCAGCAAAAATCAGCCAGTGCCCATAGATCCTTATTCAGAGAGGGTGGACGGACGACCCTGCGGAGATGATTTTAGCTCAGGCCTGCAGTCGTTCTCCACACACAGGAACCCTATCTTGCCCACAACGTGGGTTTTCTTCCATCCACATGCAACCTCTCAAACTGAGGAAACAATGTGGGGAGACCCTGTCTGGAAGAGAACATTTGGACAATCTCAAGTCATTAATTATCCTCCCCAACAGAGTGCCTGGACAGTGCGAGGCTGGAACCAACTCTACCCAGAGACACTATATACACAAAATGGGCAGTAGGGGGCAGCAGAGACTCGATGTCTGGATTGTCCTGAGCCAAAGTTTTGTTTTTTTTTTTAACTGCTTTACCCATGATTTATTACAAGTCATTGATTCCCCACTCCATTTCACATTTCATAAAAATGCTGTGATTCTCTCATTTTTAAAAAGGCAATGGGAACGTTAGTTGTTGAGGGGCTCTCTACCTTTGCACTTACGACAGAAGTAGGCCACGCCACCAATTTCCATCAGTATCTATGGAATATCCACAGTTTGGGAAGCCTTGCTAATCACATGAATCAGCAAGGCTGCAGCTAAGAATTCATGACAGGAACTCCTAGGACATTAAGAATGTAAACTGTGACCACAGTGCCTTGGCACAAACCACTCTGTCACACAACCATTAAGTAGGCCCAACGTCTGCCTACAGCCTGTGCATCACGCTTACCATGAGGTGGCTGTCTTGTGACCATTATCTTGGAAACAAATATTCTCCAGGGGACCCCCCCCCTCATTTGTCATTCTCATCAGAAGACAGGTTCCCTGGGACGTGCGTTATGTGTTGGTATCCTGACAAAATACACACTGACAGAATGGCGAGGGCAGGCTACAGTGGAGATACAGGCCATTTTATCCGCTAGTTTTGTTTAAGCACGACAATTCCAAGTCATCAACAGAGAGGAGCCACGCATGCGTGCACAAGCAACTCCCTGTTGTCAAGTTTTATTGGTCAGGAGCTCTCCCTTGCTCTAACCAGCATTCTGGGCTTGTCCATTTGAACAGAACAGTATTGGTTGTATGTGTGGTGAATAGGGGCCATATGTGCTCAGAGAAAAGGTCATCCCATTTATCCCAAAATGTGCGTATCTTCCGTGGTAATAAACTTGGCCAAGTACTTAATATTTAAAAAAACATTTTCATGAATGACAACTAAGCCCTGACCACAGATGACACCTGGGTAAAAATGATGAAAACCCCCAGAAACATAAATACTTTCCCCCACCAATGATCCTTGAAATTAGATTGCATTCATGTACGTGTGACGCTTTCCACACAGCGGATGGAAGCCAAGGAAATGCTGAGACTTATCCCCCAAAGATCGAGATCGGAGGAGCGTCAGCGGGGCGTTTTCTATTCCTGACACAAACCAATCAAATAGATATTTCATCTTCCGAAGTGGTTTTTCTCTCTCCTTGTCTCTACTCCATCTTCCTCTCACAAAGTCAGGTTTATTGTATTTTGGAAAAAGGACATACCGTAAAGCCATCACTCACACATGGGCTTTGAAACACATCCGTATGTGGAGGAAAACAAACAAGGTGATATACTTCTTATTCCTCTCTGTGAAACGGGTGGCCTTAGCATTAAAGGTCATTCGCTCTCCACATGAGAAGTTGCATCACCACCAGATGCATCACCACTTCCGAATTACACAGTAGACCACCTTGTGAATTACACCTTCCGGATGACACAGTAGATCAAGAAAATGGCTCCCAAAGGTGGCCAGAGAGACTGTATCACATACCATTTCTTTCACCTTCACGTCTGACTTTAATTTAATGCTGCAGGATAAGGACAACAGCAGGAAGCTTTACTAGTGTTCATCCTTCCTCTGAAGAGGATAACGCTCTTATAAAGTAACATCAGGCTCTTCAAATGCCAAGCAGAGAAAGAGTCAGACGACGACTCTCTAGTCAGAGAAAGGGTGAGCTGACGTTCCCCTTCAAGTGCTTCCCTGCATCGCATTACCTCTGCTACCATATCCAGACCCCACAGCGATGCTTCGCTTTTCCTATCTCCAGGCTAACTAGGAGACCAAAACCCTTTTCCTTGTTTTCTACTAGCTCAGTTGGCATGAAGTAATATTGAAAAAATTTGAAAAATTACAATAAGAGGGGCGCCTGGGTGGTTAAGTGTCTCACTCTTGATTTTAGTTCAGGTCATGATCTCAGGGTCCTGAGATGGAGTCCAATGTCAGGCTCAGCACTGGCATGGAGCCTGCTTAAGATTCTCCCTCTTCCCCCTCCCCCAACTCTCTAAAAAAAAAGTTACAATAAGAATTTCACTAAAGATTAGTGAGGCAACAGAATGAACCCAAAAGAAGATACAAAGACCTACGCAAGTAGGTACATCTACCCAGTATACGTTAATGGCTCTAAGAATAATTTTAAATATAGGTACAATGAAACATATATGCAAATCTAAATTTCCTTTTTACTGAGCTCCTGCTGTATGTCAGGCATTAGTCTGGGTATCTTACTACATTTACTCCATTCCCCATAACAACACACCCCAAAGTGGTTGCTGAGAATGAAAGGACAATTGGAAGGCAGCATGCCCTCCCAAAGGTGACCCAGAAGGCCTCCTAGGAGAGGGGTTCTCAGACTTCAGTGCTCTAAGAATATCATGGGTCCAAAATGCAGATTTCCAGGCTCTCATTCAGAAGTGTGACTTAGAAGAACTAGGTTCATAAAGCCTCAGGATTTGTGTTTCTAGCAATTACCTCAAAGGCTGTTGGTACCCATGGTCCGTTAATTACACCTTGAGAAACAACAGTCCAGAATCTTGAGTGTACTGTCCCACCAGATCATGGGACTTAAGGGACACACTTTAGACTTAACAGAGACTCACCATGCTGTCCCCTCTTGGATTGTACACAGGCAATTTGCAGACATTCTGTCAGAGTGGAATAATGTTACTGTTTAAGGCATTATTTGGGAGACTCAAAACCGTGTATTTTAGGGCTTTTCATCTGTTCAATTAGACAATGCCAATACTTTGCTTAGAACAAATGGAAACTCGGGCGCCTGGGTGGCTCAGATAGTTGAGTATCTGCCTTCAGCTCAGGTTATTACCCTGGGGTCCTGGGATCGAGTCCCACATAGGGCTCCTTGCTCCTTGGGGAGCCTGCTTCTCCCTCTGCCTCTCTCTCTCCCTCCCTCTGTCTCTCATGAATAAATAAATAAAATCTTAAAAAAAAAAGAACAAAAGTAAACTGGTGTGAAATGAAAACTAAAAAAATGAAATTGGCCTTTCTGCAGAAGCCATAAACCTCCACCTGCCAACGTGTGAAAGGACACCATTAACAGACAGCAAATGAACTGACTATACGATTATTTCAGAAAATCAGAACTTGGCAATTTTTTCCCACAGTGCCAATGAAACCCACAACGTCAATAAGCTCGCTATGGGGAAACAGTAAGTCATAATATTTCATAGTGATGTCTACACTCAGTAGAGGCAGCAAGGACAGAACATGTGAATTGTGCTACATAAAAAATCAGAGAGAATGCTTCACATCGGACTCTGTATCATCATCAGGGCCAGGGCAGCCTGATGCCAGTTCACAGATAAATAAACTCCGTGTCTGAGAGGTGAGCTGACCTATTGTTGGAAAAGGATTAACAAAATCTCTCCCCCTTCTGCATGAGAATTTAGCCTTCGGTTAACCTTATAACTCTGTTCCCCTGGAAACTTGATAAAGATAGAATGTCAGCTATGTTACCAAGCAACACTGCTCATGGTAAAAATGACCCTTGATAGTTAAACCACATCTGGACTGGGAAGAGCCATAAATGAAGTATAAATACCTCTTGGGGAGCACTTTCGTTTTGGGTTTCTCCAAGCGCTGACTACTGATCAGACCTATTCCTTGCAGGAACCTAGAAGTTATGCATATGGCGCTTTTACAAGAGATACTGGCTCCCATGGGGCATGTGATTTTAAGCTACCCCGACTCTGGTACCTGCCATGTGTGAGTCTTGTACCCTGATACCTGAATGGTCCCTTAAGTGGGAGGGGGCAGCCGCAGAACATGGATGGCCACATGGACCGCTGTCGACAGGACCATTCCTGTGGAAGAGACACACTTTCACTGCCCTGCCAGCCACCTGCAATTCCTGTCTATACTCTAAGCAAGACAGTGCCAAATATGGCTTATGCTGGTCCTCTGAGGGGGAGCAGAGAACCTGAGCAGATGTCCCGGTGAGCACTGCACTTACTTGTGGCAAGGAGCAAGGCCAGAGCTCAAACACAACTGTCTGCTTCGATGTAAACACTTTCTCTTTAATTCTTGAGGCCTCAATGTTTCCTCCCCAGGTAACTGTATTCTGGCCCAAGAGACCAGTGCATTTTTTTCTTCTAGTGCCATGTGTGAGGTCCCTAAGTTTGGTAGCTTTTAATTCATCCTGTCTGCCTGGCCTCAATGGCTGATCTAACTGTTCCCTGAATTCCATTTCCAGACGATCCTCCAGAGACTTCTATTTAAATCCAAGTGATACCTCCTTGGTTCAAATCTTTACATGCCTTTTTAAGCCTGTAGACAATTGTGGCTTCTGCTTGGAGGCTCAAGCCAACCTCCCAGCCAATTCCCAAACAGAGATGATTACCACCTACCGAGCACGGACAGGCACCCGAGCTGTCCTTGACCAGGGATAACAGCTCTGGAGAGTCAAGGGTCTCTGGACTGCCAAGGGAGGCCCTACCCCACTGTTGAAATGATCTTGTGGAAATTTCCCCTCTCTAGGTCCTCCACAGGACATGATTTATTAACATAGTGACCCCAGCAGATGCCCTGTCAGAGTAACACCTGGACCCAAACAGTAGGATGAGTCGATCCTCTCCAGCCTTCCCCTCTCTTTCACTCCATGAAAATCTGGAGCTGGACATCACTGCAAATGGTATCATTCCTCTCAAGTTCTCCTGGAGCTTCCTGGCTAAGTCCATCTTTTTCCTCGTGAGCTTGAGCATATCTCTCTTCTAGAACTTGTGAGCACCACCCCTCCCCTGAGGCTGACAGCCCAGGAAAGCAGAGTCCGTGCCACAGTCCCCTCAGTCATGATGACAAGCCCGACGCTGGACAGAAGGAGCAACAAAATGAACAAATGAGAGAAACAACCAGAAACGGGGGCACCCAACTGTATTCTTCTCTGTGTGGCTCGGACCACTGAATTAATCCCATCTCATCTGTAATTTGAGGTCAGAATCCTGGTTAATGGTGGGCCACAGGCAACTTCTTCATGCTTACCTCTCCCAATCATTAACTCAGATAAATAATTCGCTTCACGAGCCAGGAAGTGACAAGTTCACAGAGATTCTAAATCAATGGTTCTGATGTTACTCAGACAGGACATAGAGCTGAAGGCTGTAGAACGTGGTCTCCACCCACGTCTGGCTCCTCTCTTCAACCTATGACAGGCTGGCGTGAACCAGAGGATGGAAATGACATGGGATGAAGACCAGAGGAGGGAACCTCTGAGAATGCCCTGGTGGGGCTCGCACTGGGCAAGACCAAAGGGCAGGGGAAAACAAGCACTCATACCTCACAGTGGCTTGGTAACGGATGACCTCAGACTCCCTTTGCAGAAGGAGAAACTGAGGCCTGGAGAAATTCAATGTCCTGAGTGAGGACACACTAGTCGGCAGATAGCGTTTGCTCTCCAACCAAGGGCTTTCTGTGCTCTGCCAAGGTCACTAGTTGCAACTCATGCCAAAGCATCAGTAAAAAGGGCCAGTTTTTTGTGTTTTATTTTTTGACAACTAAGACTTAATGTTTGATTTTTTTAAAAAAAAAAGAGATTTTGCAAAATGTCAAAAATGTGATTTTTCACCTACACATAAGCAAACCATAAAATACCGGGCAATGAAATCAGTGATGAAAGAGCCGAAGACGCGTATGAGCATGGATCGTTCCCAATTCGTTGCAAGCCTCAATCACAACTTTGTCAACAGCAGAACCAGAAGGAGCAGCAGTGTAGACCACAGCACTAAAGGGCCAATTTCTAAGCAAGCGATCGTGTTCTTTCAGCTTCTTAAAGTAATTTGCCTCATTTCAAAAACAGAGTATTTTTTTTGCGCAAGAGAGTGAAAACAGAAGTGGTGTCAAGTGTGTAGGGAAACTGGCCTCTCATCCGTGGTTGATGGGAACAGACATAAGTATAACCTTCTGGAAGCAAAATGTGGCAACGTTAAATCAGCTGTAACACAAGCACACCCTTTATGCAGCAATTCCACTGAAACGGTGTACACGTGCCAGAAGACACGAGGATGTTCGTGTCAGTACAAAAAACCAGAAGCAACCGAGATGAACGTTGTTAAAAGTATTAAGGTAAATACATGTTAACGGAGGACTCTGCTACTATTACAAAGAAAGAAAAACCTATAAAAAGGCTGGCTACAATTTGTTTATTTTATTTAGGAGATTTAAGTCCTACACATTGTGTGTGTGAATGTATGTGTGCGTGTGTATGGACAGAGCTCCCGTAAGAATTAAATTATTCCCTATAAAGCCCTTCCAATAGTACTCAGCAAACACTAAACATTAGGAAACATATATCAAAATGTGATGGTATACGCATAAAGAAAATACAGAAGAATATAAGCTAAGGGGTAAACAGCGGCTCATTCTGAGAGGTAGGGATTACGTAGAGTTCCTTTTCTTTCAATACACTGGTGTCGTTTGACAATTTTTGACAGGATGATTTGTACCATGAAAATATTAATAATGACATGTTTTCTCCAAGATGAAGAAAACCTTATCACTCAGGAGAGAACATCTTTCATCCTTCCATTTGCCTAGAATTTAGTTTAGGAATCCTAAACATTTCAGATTCATATGATGGACCAAACACTTTAGAAATGTAGGAGATTTCTGGCAGCGCTAACCCACTCAGAGGATGTAAGTGAAGGGATGGAAGGAGAAGATATTGTCACGAATGTTGAACATGACAGATATTTCCTCTCCCTGAAAATCTGGGAGTCTTCTCTGGAGCCCAAGGGCTACCGGGAGCCAACAGAAGAAGCAAGGAGCGTTCATGCCTCAAAGCCATCCCTTGACAGACGTTTTGCGGGGGATCCTGCTCATCACATCCCGCAGGCCAGCTGAGGCTGGGCCTTGACCACTGCCCGAAGGAGCGAGAGGATGAAGCCAAGGAGACCTAACCACGCCTGTGACCACTATGTGACGACTAGCAGGTTTTCTTAAGGCTAAGGGTCTATAGACTTTCCTCCAACCCTCACAGGCAAAATCTGAGATGTGGGTCTTTGGGAAAATGAATAGGTTATGTGGCCATACAGGGACATTCCAGGGTTTGGTAGAACAACCATGTCCTTGGTCACCTCATGGAATGAGCTAATAAACTGAGTATGTCCCTAGGTTTTTTCTCACTGTGAAGTATTTTATATATCTATTACTTCTCTTCTGTTTCACATCTCAGTTGACTGTTCAGTGTAATCAGAACTAAATTTTAAAATTTGATCATGGCAGGAGGGTATCTGCCTCTTTGGGTGTGATTTTAAGGGGACTCTCTTAGTATTTCCTCACAAAGAATTAAGTGTTCCCAGGCTCTGGAAAATTCGCCTGTTATAACAGGAGAATTTTTACTCCCCTTTATCCTTTTGAAAAAATCAGGATTCAGTGTTGAAATATTTTTCTCCTTTACTGACAGAATACTGAATTTCTCATTCCCCTTCCTGGTGTGATTAGATCAATTCCTAGAAGGAGAAATTCCGGCCCCACTGACGATATACACAACTGTGTGAATTGGTTTACCTGAGAGTGAGGTGCCAGCACACGATGCTATCAGGGCCTGGCTGACTCACAGAAAAGCTTCTAGAAGGACAGGTCATGAGATCATATCACGGACTTCAACTCACCAGAAAGCAGTCCACACCTCCACCACAGCACCAGCCACACTGAGCTCTAATCTTTCTGCTCACTAGTGTGCCTTTCTCCAAGACTTCTCAGATGAAGGATGCTGTCTCAGGCTACCTTATGCACCCAAGAACCTGTGTTGCCTCCCACATGGCCGGGTGGTGGAGCTACTTCTCTCCGCACATACTGTATGTCTCTTGGATCCGGCTACCTCATAAGCTGCCATGGAGATCAGATTCAATGGAGGACATAGGGTCGGTGAGCAAGGAGGAGGAAGTACAAAAGCGTCTGAAGATAAAGTCGCACTGTTCCTTTACCTCAGAATGGTGGGAAAGCACTGGTATAAAAAATACCCAGGTCTGCCCCACATGGGCTTTACCTAAGCTCTCCAGGATGGGAGAGGGGAAACAAAAGCACCCTTTGGTGCACCTGGAACCCCAATCAGTTATTTTTAATCATTCCGAAAGCAAATCCTCAGTGGATTTTGTGAGATTCATAGATCACAAAATATTCTCACACTACCTCACTCGATCCTCACCATAGACCTCCCAGGGGACAGAACAGAGCCAGAGTTCAAATGCAGGGGTTGAACCTCAGTACGAATTCCAGGGCTCAATCACAGGGAGGGCAAGTGACCAAACCTCAGTTAGCCTCTTTTACTTATAAAACTAGGTTAATAATATTTACCACGCAGGATGTTTGTGAAGATCAAGTAACACGGTGACAATCAAAGTCTCTGGCAAATAATACCTGCTCAGTAAATAAGTCTGACTTCTCTTTCTTCCTATCCCACAGTCCTTCCCTGAGGCAATGCCACCATTAGAATTTGCAGCCGCCGTCCTTTGACAAGCGTGTGACTCCCTTACTGCTCGAGGCACACATGGCAGCCCGTGCCCATGACAGGAGGAGACTGGTGGCCATCCCAGCACAGCTGGCCAGCACCTGGTGGGCTGCCTGAGTGGTCCTGCCTCTGTGGGAGGCTCTGGGATAACATTCCAGCTATCATCCTGTCATCCTCCCCTACCTGTTCTAACCATGAGGAACTTCTCTTTCTTTTCTCAATCTTTTGGATATTGGTCTCACATCCATCCTTCAGATGTTTTTTAAGACAGCTTCTCTCCAGGTGACCATGGCACAAGGACGGGATGGCCCGGCAGAGGGCTTTGGGCAAGGTGCCTCCCACTTCCTCTTAGCTCCCCCTCTTGCTCAACCTGCACATCTCCAGAGTTCAATGGACAAGGCTTTGAGCATTTCTTTTCTGCTTGCAGGAAAAGCATAGTGTTAATAATGGTTCTGGAACCAAGGTGCGTGGGTTCAGATCCAACTCCACCTCTCACCATCTCTGGTGTGGCTCACCAAGTATTTAACCTCCCTTTGCCCAAGTCTCATCCCTTATAAGATGGGGATAACAACATAGCTTGTTGGGGGACTCAACGAGGCCCATAGTAGGCACTCAGTAAAATGTAGCTCTTATTTATTTATATAAAAAACACCTTTCGGGGTGCCTGGGTGGCTCAGTGGGTTAAGCCACTGCTTTCGGCTCAGGTCATGATCTCAGGGTCCTGGGATCAAGCCCCGCATTGGGCTCTCTGCTCAGCGGGGAGGCTGCTTCTCCCTCTCTCTCTGCCTGCCTCTCTGCCTACTTGTGATCTCTCTCTCTGTCAAATAAATAAAATCTTTAAAAAAAAAACCAAACACCTTTCTATATAGATTTTGTGTGTGTGTAAATGTATTGTAAAATCAGTTCCAGAAGAATATATAGAGGACGGCTTATATTAGCATCCTTCAGGGAGCATGCAAAGGAGAACTTTTATTTGATATATACTTGTACCATTTTACAAGCATATGTTATTTTTGCAATTTAAACACACTTTTAAAAAGAACACACTTCTGAAGAGAACACATGTTTGAAAAGAACACACTTTTGAAAAGAACACACTTGGGTATGGTTGTAGAAGAGAGAGGGAAGGGAGGCGAAGAGGGGGAACGGAGAAGAAGAAAAGTTATTTTCTTCAGGCAGAAGCCAAGGGCTGGATCACAAAGCATCTTGACTGGCTGAGACATCCTACTTCTAGTTGCAGAGTTTCCAGAGCCCTGTAGGCAAAACCTTCTGCCATATATATATCAGCCATACACAAATTTCCTTCATATTTTCTCAAGTATTCTAGCTGGGGGTAGGGCAGAAACCCAGCTCCACTGAACCAAGTCAACCTGGGCTGGAGAGGTAGGTCAGGGAGGCTCTGACCTCGTTCACAGTGGGAAGGCTGTCCAGACTCTTGGAGCACTTTAAGGAGGGAGGGGCAGCCCCCTTGGGTCTTGGGAGAGTAATGAAGCACACCTAGGACAAATCCTATCAGACAGACAATTCTTCCAAGAGATCTGAACATGTTCTGCGAAGAAGTCTATACCCCTTTGCCTGGGAGGAATGAAGGAGGGCTCTGCCTCTTACCGTAGAATCTTCTATGCTGATTAGTTTCCCCAATGTCCCACAGGACACAGACTGGAGCAAGCAAAGGTTTGTTTCACTACCTTCTGGGCAACAGCCCCCACAACGCTACTGACCTTTCCCCCCATCCTAAAGTCTCAGGGCTATGTATAGCAAAAAGTCTTATCCTCTTTTGATAAAAGTTACATCACCAGAACACAAGAATAATGTCGCATATTCTTTTATGTAGCCAAGGTTTCATTTGGTCAACCCACATGTCTTTTCAAAGGGTGAAACGCCTCTTCTATTTAACTTCCTTCATATCACTTTTAATGGGTAAAAATCTAATCAGTTTACACAATGCATCCTCCAAGAAGCTTGCATTTCTAGAAAACCATCTACCATACAGAACAAGTTCTATGAAAGTTTATTTTCAAATTGTAGATGCTGTATCACTTCTCTCCGTAGTCAGTTATCTTCTGGGCCCTCACTGAAACACATATACGTATTTCTGCTAGCAACTAGGAACATATTTCCCCCACTTTCTTAATGCCTCTGCTAACAAAGTTCCTGCCAGCCAACATGCCCTGTGGTCCATCTTATTTACAACCCGCTCCCAACCCTGACCAAACTCACCCAAAGGAACTGGATCTGCTGTAAAGGAAGATGTCAAAAAGGATCCTCAAGAAGTTGACTTACCTTTCTCATGGCTGTTTGGTGGTGGTGGTGGAAGCGGGGAGGTGACAGGTTTGGACTTGTCATAGTTGTTAAAGCTCTGGCTGCGTCGGTTGTTAGCAGTGGCTGACCCTCCACGTGTTTTGGCTTCGCTGCCTGCAGCGGATACCCTTGCAGTGGGACCTGGAAGTCTAAAATCCAAGAGCAACACAAGGATGGATTCAGTCTCAGGGCAACAGCAGTGTCTCAGAAGAAGGAACTGCAACCATGCAGGAGGTAAACGAACCATTCAAGACATTGGGTCTGTGGAGGTCTGCCAATCAAAAGATTTAGTGGAATCACTACAAACATCTAGGCTACTAATGACCCCAGCAAAATCCAACAGCAAAACTTGAGTTTGTCTTTGAGCAAAGGGAAATTCTGAAGGAAAAGTAAATGAGTATGTTTGCTGATTAAAAATACAAAGTTCAGGGGCGCCTGGGTGGCTCAGTGGGTTAAGCTTCCGCCTTCGGCTCAGGTCATGGTCTCAGGGTCCTGGGATTGAGCCCCGCATCGGGCTCCCTGCTGAGCAGAGAGCCTGCTTCCCCCTCTCTCTCTCTGCCTGTCTCTCTGCCTACTTCTGATCTCTCTCTCTGTCAAAAAAATAAAATCTTTAAAAAAATAAATACAAAGTTCATCTTCCTTTTTCTCTTGGATGAGTAATTTTGCTTTTCAGTGGGGCCAAAACATGTCAACTCTAATTCTACCAAGTGTGGAACATAAAGGTCAATTAAGACTCTAAAGTGTTTCCTTATTATGTGTGCATTAATACCTACCTTTGGTTTGTCATGTTTGTCATAATCCAGGGTTGCAGGGTCAAGAAAATGATGTAGTTTATAACGGTCAGAAAAAGACTTGCTAGCACTCAGAACCCAATACAACTACAATGAGAAAACTTATGGCCTGGGTGAAAACATGTGTTGAAACATGAATTCTTCCTCAACACCTGACAACTTGTCTCCATAGGCATTACTTAGAGGCTGAGGCTGAAGCCCAGCTTCTCTGCACAGTAGATGGATAAAATAATATGTTCTTTCTGTAGAATCAGCAGGAATCCATTAACCTAAAGACACACATACATGTTCTCTTTAAATGAAATACCTCTATTGGGGTAATTTGGGAAATAAAGCTAGCAGACATCTTTGTAATATGTCTCAAGATATTATGGCCTCCTCCCCCAAGAGTTAAGGTTAAGTCTCCCCAGATCAGGAACTTGGGTTCAGAGACTACAAAGCAGGCTGTTTCTAATCATTAAAAGTTGAAAGAGGAATAAATAATGAAATAGTTCTATCTTTCAGCTAAAACCCACTTAACTGTGTTTAAAAGCCACTGGAATCTCTGCTGACTAGCATCAGATCTAGTGATAAGTCTGAACTTTCAACTCATAAAGCATTCAACTTTCTTTCCCCATGCAAATCTGTAAGCACCAAAGAGGTCTGCAGTCTGGAAGCATTTTACATATAAGCAGGCAATCACTTTAAACTTTTCTTGCTGGCTGAGCAAGAAAGATGGTTGTAGAATAAACAGAGAACATGAGCTAGTGTGAGAGCACTGTAAAATTTATACAGTTAAGAAGAAGGTGGCCCAATTCCCTGACTGGGAACTAGGCGAGAAAGAAGGGGGTGAGTTCTCCCCGACCAAGTGGCAGAGGGAAGTGCACTTTCCACTGCACTAGGAGGATTTGCCCCTCTGTTAATTTACCCCATCTTGTTTGGAGAAAATATTCACCCCATAAAGACAGGCACAGAGTGGGGTACAAAACCAGCAGTGCCTCGGTCTGTGTTTGAATACCGGATGCGGCCAGCATAACTGGCTAAGGAGGCCTAGGAATGGGGTCTTGGTACGTCTTGGTTCCGCTCTGAGTACAAACAGCATCCAGGGAGGCTTCCAAGTCATTTTCAGCGGAGTACTGACAACTAATGGCGGGGATTCTGCAGGTGCAGACGTGGAGTCCTTTGGGCTGGCCTCCTCTGACCCAGCTATCGTCTACAGGAGTCCCTGTGCCCACAAACAGGCCTGGAAAAGCATCATAGCCTTGTTCCAAGATAATGTCACAGCAACTGTATGAAGTGGTACAGGGTAAAAGGCCATAGCATTCTACTTCAGAGGGGGGTTTGCAAGGAGTAGGGAAGCAAAAAGCAACAGGAAGGGAAAAGATATATTCCTTTCAGAGCTGCTGAAGAGCCCCCACTGCCCTGACGCAGGGCTGGACCACAGATTTTTCAGGGCAGTCAGGGCCATTAGAGAAAGGAGATTGATCAAAGCATTGGATGGAATGAGTATAACCTTGAATTGCATAGGCAGTCTAGTCCTCTGTGAGGCAGTGTGGAATAATGGATAAAATATGGGCTTTTCCCATACACATGACAGTGGACCAGAGTTATAATCTTTCCAAGATTCATGTTCCATATCAGATAACTTTGGAATAATAATAAACTATCCAATAGGATAGTTGTTCATTTGGAATGGGGCTTAATGTCTGGCCTACTATAAGTCCTTAATGCATGTGAGTTCCCCTTCTCATCCTCTCTGCTGAGCATGAATTCATAAGTGAATTCGGCATTGTAATAAAGGAAAGATGCTTTGGTACAAAAAACAATCAAAATAATGAAGGAAATTGATGGATCTAGATGAAAGTATGAGAAGAGAGAGGATAAAAACCAACATAAGAAAGTCTGAGATCTACATTTTCAAAGAGGCAAGCCAGGCTTTGGCAGACGGTACTCATTTCCCTAAGAAATGTTCCAGAAAAGAAATTGCTTCATCCAAGTATCTGTGATGGAGACCTTATACTTTGGGTACCTCTGAGCCATCTGTGGGCCCCAATCCCCAGAGTGAAACATTCCTGGTCTTGGATCAACTAAGACAGTTCTGGTTTCCCATGGGTGGTCATCATCAGATTCTCTGCACTGAGTCAAGACCTAGAGGTGCACCTCTGATGGGAGCGGCATGGCCTTCAAGTGGCTGCAGGGTTGTGCCCAATTTCCTAGGACATGGAGAAGGAGCTCTTGAAGGCCTTGGAGGCAGCTGATATGAAAAGGAATGGTCAGCACATATTTAGGCATCAAAAGCCACCCCGAAGTTCAAGCCAATTCATGTCACCTTCTATCTCCATCACTGTTACACCTTAGTCAGGACAACTCCTTGAAGTTGACCAAATGGAAAGACGAGGTAGAGACCAAGTAATTTCTTCCAAGTTTCAGAAAGTGTCTAGATGCTTTAAAACATGGGTTTTGTTGTGAATGGTCTTGAGTAATTGCTTGTTCCAGAGCAAGCCCCCCACCAACTCTCTGAAATTTTCAGCAAAGTGCACCTAACATACAAAGGCCATGAATGAACGTGTGGTGGATAGGAAGTAAGGAAAAAGGCTTGTTTGGATCGACCCATGAGGGAACCAAAATATTCTTTGGGATAGTGAGTCAATCCCCCCAAGTTAATTCAGAGTGAATTATAAGATTTCAGATGTAGCATTTCAAAGACAAAGGTGACCTTGAGGACCTAAGGTACATGAGCAATCATGGGGAAGGCACTGGGTTTTCTGAAAATTAAAGAAGAGTTTTCTATGGTCTGAATGTTTATGTCCCCCCACCCCAAATTCCTATGTGGAAATCCTATTGCCCAATGTGATCTTGTTAGGAGGTGGGGCCTGTGGGAGATGATTACATCATTACACAGAACCCTCAAGAATGATATTAACACCCTTATAAAAAATGGTGCAGAATACTAGCTGGCCTCTTCCACCCTATGAGGACAGAGTGAGAAGTCAGCCATCTGCCACCTGGAAGGTAGTGCTCACCAGAACCCAACTAGGCTGGCATCCTGATCTTGGACTTCCAGCTTCGAGAAATGTGGACAATAAATTTCTGTTATCAGCCACTGAGTCTGTGGTATTTTACTATGGCAGGCCAGACAGACAGAGGGAGGGTTCTTGTTCATCCTCCTCTAGATCTTAAGGGACTGACTGATCCCAGATGACATCTAAATTACATATGTATTGATAAAAGAATATACAAAGGTCAGAAGTAATTCAGAGAAGGAAAATGATAATCTTGGAAGTTGGTGGGATGGCCAGGGAAGGTTCCAAATAGATGTGACCCCAGAGGAAGATGTGGCACATGGAACAGAAATGTGAGTGGAGGGTAAGAGGGTACGAAGTCAGGATGAGAGGCAGATGTCTCCTGAAGAGAGGAAGGGCGGGCTGGTGTGTGCTGGGGAGTGGGGGACAGGTTGGGAGGAAATGAGGCTGGAGAAGCAGGCAGGGCACGAGTAGAGAAGTCCTTGTGTGCCACAATATGAATCTGGACATTGTCCTGGCCTCCAGCAATGAGGCATTTGTTAGGGAGGCTGGGAGCAGAGCTAGCAGAAAAGGAGAGTATCCTCTGGTTCACAGTAACACAGACCCAGCTCACATTCTCAAGTTCATTACTGTTAACATCTTTGAGCATCACCAGAACTGCTATCAAGTCCCAGCCTGGAAACAGGTGCTGCCTATACGTTAGCATCCCTCTTCTCAGGAGAGTTGGGTCTCACTCATGTGGACCAGCAGGGAGAAGGGAGCATGTCAAGTCAATCCTGCATCATTTATGGTGCCAGAATGTTCCAAGGACTCCTTTGCCAGAACAACTCTACTTCTCAAGATTATTCCATGTTCCAAACATAGTTACAAAATGACAGAGGGCACAGATGGGTTCTTTGAAACATACACATGTTGCTTTTCAAAAAAAAAAAAAAAAAAAAAAAGTAAATTTAAAGGAAGTGGTGTTAAAAAGAGGCAGAAGAGAAATCTCGCTGCTGCTGGAGCCATGGCTGATTGATCCGTCAACATGTTCAGAGCCAAGCAAGCAGGGTGGTAAGTAGTCACTGCTGGCACATAACCTGTGAGTGCATCCCAGCTCCACACGCTGTGCACGCTGATGGGAAGAAAGGCCTTTCTCCCCGCAAAGCCACTTGCAATGGAGAAGATGGCCCTCCCGGAAAGGATGGCAGCTTGTGTGCACATGTTTGGGATCTCAGGTAGAAGGTGCGATCAGAGACGCTCTCTTTAGCTAGAGGAGATCATTAAATCCTCAATCTCTCATCTCCACGGCCTCTGCTTTTCAGCAGCTAGACAAAGAGGACAGAAGTATGAGCCCCACTGCTTCCTTGCCACAAGACGGTCATGTAGATCAACTCCGTGGGGCTTTGCTAGAGGTGGCCTGGTGGCCCCAGCTGGCCCAGATCAACCCGAAACACCAACGTCACTGCATCTGCTGGTTATGGCGCAGTCATTATGGGCCAGACATAAAAGGGTTGGGATGAGTTTACTTGATCCACATCACACTGAATGAGGCAGTGAGGAAACACAGGCTCCTGGAGAATAAATCACCTGCCCAGGTGACATGGTGAGTGGTGGAGAGAGGCTTTCAGGAGGTTTGACTAGCCGCACTCACAGCCGCCATGCCTCCATGTCTCTGCAGATGGACTATGCCTATGAACCTGGCACCCACCAGTGTTGCCAAGGGACGGTAATTGTAGTCGAAGGCAGAAATTCATGAAAAACCTCCATCCCTGTGCTGGTTCCCCCATAAGCCTCTTCCCTGCGTCCAGACTCCAGGGTGAGGCTTCCCACCCTGTTGGATACCCCCGGTGCCTCTTCGAGGTGTTTGACTCTGCCAGGTGTTCCAGCAATGTTTGCACTTGAATAAGATCTATTTCCCGAGCTCTGGGAGAGGTGCCTTGCTCCATCAGCAGGGGTAAGGCCACTTCTTTTGGCAGCTAACTTACGGCTACATTTGGTGATGCCTGGATCAGCTAAAATGCTTATCAGAATTGTGTTCAAGGCTGGGGGTGGGAAAGGGAGGGCAAGGAGGATTATTGGGCAAATAATGAAACAAAGAACATCCTTTCATTAGCCTCATCAGAGACAAAAATGTATCCAAAAGAAACTCTAGGTGGGGGATGTGACCCTGAAAGAAAGCCAGACGTTGGCTTTCAGTCAGCTTGGAAGCCCTATACCCAGCACACCCTGGAGGAGGGGCAGACATGGCCTCACCCTTCAGTCCTTCCTCTCTTCCCACTGCCTCCTTCCACCATCCGGGACTGATAACAAATCATCCTGCGGTGGCCATGTGCCTCAAGCAGATATTTCCCCAGCAAGCTCCTTTTTGCTTTATCTTCTAGAATGCAGCACACCGTGGGAACAAACACTGGATGTCAGGTTCCCTCCAAGCTCATTTCCCTCCTTTCCTTTTGTCCGTGAAAGAATTTCAATCTACAGTGGAACTGGAGGATAGGAAATGGAGAATCTCATGCACACGCCCTCAAAAGAATGGCACTTAAGAACGGGGAGGCTGATTTCCCATAAATGTCTGATTTACGGATTATGGAAACTTATCTCCTGACCAATGCACATCTGCCAGAATTCCTCTCCACCCTCAAACTGATGAACCTACTGCTTGGACTCTGGCTGGACCCTCACATGTCCCCTTGCACTCCTGGTCTATCAATACAGCACACCCCAGGGGCGCCTGGGTGGCTCAGTGGGTTAGGCCTCTGCCTTCGGCTTAGGTCATGGTCTCAGAGTCCTGGGATCCAGCCCCACACTGGGGTCTCTGGTCAGTGGGAGCCTGCTTCCCCTCTCTCTCTGCCGGTCTCTCTGCCTACTTGTGATCTCTCCATGTCAAATAAATAAATAAAAATCTTAAAAAAAAAATACAGCACACCTCAAATCCTCAATAGACTCACTTGTTTCTTGCTCTGGCATGTGTTTCCCAAATTGCAATTCCTCTGCTATTCCCAAATAAACTCAATTTGAGTTTGGTAATTTGAGCTTGCCTCAGTTTACCTCCTTATTTAGGTTGACACCTATGTAGGGACATCTGCACCACACTCAAAAACGGGGAACCCCGTTTGCCAGGGCAGTCGGTGTCCGAGTTGGACCCTGTGTTACTTTTCAGGGAAAGCAGGCACTCTCTAGTATGCTGTTATGACCTGGGTGTTTATGTCCTCCCTGCTCCTGCCCCAATTCATGTGTCATAACCCTAATCCCTGGGTGATGGTATCTGGAAATGGGGCTCACGGGAGGGACTTAGGTCATGAGGTTAAAGACCTCATGATGGGATTGGTGCCTTATAACAAGAGAATGAATGGGGCTTGCTTCTTCTCGTGTTTCTCTCTATATGCGGACACAGCAAGAACACGGCCATTTGAAAACCAGGAACAGGGCTCTCATTAGAACCTGACTGAACGTTGTCCTGACCTTGAATTTCCCAGCCTCCAGAACTGTAAGGAAAACATTTCTGCTGTTTAAGTCACCCAGTTTATGGTGATTTGTTCTAGCATCCCAAACTGACAAAGAAACAAGATTACGAGAAGCACTGATGAACGTGGGTTCCCTCCTGTCCCCCGGAACCAAGTCAGGGTAGTATCTGGACTTGGTCTACAGAGAGGCCACTGCCCTGTGGCTTATTGCCAACAGCCAGGCAGCTCCCAAGTTGGGTCTCCCGATGTGTAACCTTTTAGAAAAGGAAAAGAAGGCTCTGGCTAGAAAAGGGACCTAGAGCTTGACGGAGTGGGGCAGCAGGCTGACGTTCAGAACGTATTTGCCACACAAATATAGATACAAATTCAGTGTGGGTCTCCCTTTAGCTTTAAGTGAGAATTCAATGAAGATAAATGAAGCAATTCCACCCCAGCATCGGGTTCTGTTGGGATGTTACAAGTGGAGGCAAAAGACTGAGAGTAATGTCTAAAATCAAAGATTTTTAAAAGCAGCCTTGACAACCCCCTAAGTATCAGATTTCGAGGGGGAGGAAGAGAGGAGTGTAACACAGTGGTTAAGGTGAGGGTTCTAGAGTAAGATACCTGGGCTCAAATCCTGCTTTTTTGTACTTTCCGTGTCACCTTGGGTAACTTACCTAACTTCCTCAATTTTAGTTTTCTCATCTGTAAAATGGGGATAACACCATGACCTGCCATACGAAGACTGACGTGAGGATTAAATAAGATATGCATTCAAACTGGTGCGTAATGAACATTCAAAAATGTTAGTTCTTGCTACTTTTAAAAGAACAGTGGATCCCAAAGATGTGACCGGCATTTTCCATACCCTGGAACGGGTCTTCCTATGAGGCCGTAGATGCCAAACTCTGTGTCAAGAGAACTAGTTAGTGAGCAAGGCTGATTTTTATTTTTAGGAGACTGAGGCAATCTCTCCAAAGTACAAAAGAGCATCCAGAAACGAAAATGAGACAGAGCTGCCTTGCTGCTTTGTCTCCTCCCACCAATGGAAGTCATGCTTCAGTTCTTTATAATTCAAAAGAAAACCAATCCCACATTAGTAATTTTAGCAATAACAGCAACAATAAAAAGCACCACACACACACAAAAGGGATGCAGGTGAGGTGGGATCAGGGCCAGGCCAGAGCAGGGAGCCAAGCTCATCATAAAACAACTACAAAATCCACCTAGAAACTTACCTCTCCCTACATCAGAAAGGATTTTGATGAGCGAACAATCAAAGGCCAACTCAAAGAAATGCAGAAGCAGTATGTACAGCTTCATCTCACAAAGGCTCTGACACACACATACACACTCCTTTTCAATGATGCCTCCCCCCCCACCCCAGACGCTCAAAACTCTCCAACACTGGGTCATTAGCCAAAGCATGTTTGGTTTGCTCAAACCACAAACATGAAATGGGGAGAGGGGCTGAAAGGAAACTTAGCCAGAGCCAAGGGATCAATGAGTTGGGTTGAAACCATGCTTTGCAGGACACAGAAAAATCTAACCTAGAAATGTTTTTCTGACCCAGAGTGAAGCGGATGATTTTGCTTTGAGATGAGTCCTTGGATGACGCACTGCATGATGGGAAAGAAAAACAGGAGAAGAGATGAGTGAGGGGAGGGAAGATACGTTAGACACACACACCACTAATAGGAGTAGGTAACAGTGGGGATGGCTGGTTCGCCCTCTGCCCACTTTTCCTACAATACGCAGCCTTCCTTCCGGCTCTAACTCTTCCGATGTGACAAAATTCCAATGTGAAGAAATTACTATCAAGATTATCTAAGAACTTCTGTGATTTCTTTTTTTTTTTTTTTTAAAAAAAAAAAAACACCAAATATCTTTTCTGCTACTTGGGACATAAGGCTTCCTCTTCCCCTCAGAAGACACCGAAGTAAGGGGTGTCTGACAAGTAAACAAACTTTATACCTTTCTAAGAGTATCTAAATGTTTCTGTTTCACATACTTGTTCTACCAGCATGTTTTTCAGGTAAATGTGCCATAAAATGTTGACCCAAAACAAGGGTATAGATGTTTGCAAGTTTTGCTGCTCTTGGGAAGATTCACTCTCAGTGGTATAGTGGTATAGAAATGCTCATTTAAGGGGCACCTGGGTGGCACAGTTGGTTAAGCATCGGACTCTTGGCTTCAGCTCAGGTCGTGATCTCAGGATCATGGGATCAAGACCCGCATCAGGTTCCATGCTCAGCTCCGAATCTGCTTAAGATTCTCTCTCTCCTTCTCCTTCGGCTCCTCCCCACTGAGCTTGCTTTCTCTCTCAAGTAAATAAGTAAATCTCTCGCTCTCTCTTTTTAAAGAAATGTTCATTTAAAGACTTCTGAACTTGCTAAATTCTAGGGTTTGGATGAAAAATCTGTACATGTCGGGGTGCCTGGGTGGTTCAGTGGGTTAAGCCTCTGCCTTTGGCTCAGGTCATGATCTCAGGGTCCTGGGATCGAGCCCCGCATCGGGCTCTCTGCTCAGCGGGGAGCCTGCTTCCCTCTCTCTCTCTGGCTGCCTCTCTGCCTACTTGTAATCTTTCTCTGTCAAATAAATAAATAAAATTTTTTAGAAAAATCTGTACATGTGAGGAAACTTGATTGGGTTTAATAGAAAGGTAAACTTACATACTGCCTTATAAAAGGTAGAAATGTTTGTCTTTCTTGTATCCATGCACCCTATACCATGTTCATCCTATACTGACCTGCGTATCTCAACACATATTCTTTGGAACCCTATGCAGCAGTCTCAGGTGAGAAAGACAATGTTGGTGTTACTAGACTCTGGAAGTAAAGGAAGAGACAAGAGAGAATACAGAAGAAGAAAAGAAATGAAGCAATTATCTGGATTTTTCCTGACCAGTTGAATATTGGTAATATATATGGTAGATATAGATGGAAAGGAAAATGAGTTTTGGGGACTGTGCTCCTCTCCTGGACTCTGCACTGGTGAGGAATTTCAGGAGATGAAATGCGGATCAAGTTCTTGGCCTCACATGGATTAATGAGAAGAGCTGAGGGGAAGAGGTAAACGTGAGTTTCCATTGGGCCATAATGGAGGAGTTGCTCGGATTCCCTCATGCCAGCAGTTCAAATTGCCTTTGCCAGCTTCCATGACTCCTTTCTTAACAAATTTCATGGAAAAGCTGCCAGGTTTTAGTATTTCCTATCCCAAGAGGTGCAGTGTTTAGGCATGTTTGTGTCTGGCACAGTTCTAACGGGGACTGGAACTTGGCGTTCCAGGCTTGCGCCATTTGTCAGTGATGATCAAGGGTCCAAACCACTACCCTTGGAGCTCTGGTTACCAAAGACAAAATGTGTGATAGAAATACAGTGGAACTAAGCCAGTGATGCCATTTTACTATTCTTAAATTTACAGCCAGAGTGTAAGCATGAGATATTAGATCCCTAGAACTTGAGGATATGATCGTCCTTTGGAAGTAAAATTAGAATCAGTATATAATGTGGGAAACCACTCATCTATGGAACTAACCCAATCCGGGCCAGATAAAGGATGAGGGAGGACACAGAGCAACTCCAAAGGCCAATCCACATCATCAGAGTACTGAGTCGGGGCCAAGATGGTAGGAATCACTCTGGAATCAATGGATCTAAAAAGCTGGCTTAAGTAAGTTTGACTCTTCTTTAGGTAAAGCCTTTATTAACAGTAGAACGTTTCTTCTTACTGGGAGATGGGTGTCCTGACTGGAACATCTGGTTCTCTCAAGAAAACATACGCCTACCACTGGAGTGGGTGCCTCGGGCTAGCAATAGCTTAGTGACACAAGCCCGGCGTTGCTCAACACATGTTCCTTGGAATCCTGTATGCAGTGAGAAGATCCACGAAGTAAGTTCTGAGGCTAAGTTGGAGGAATGCTTTCTATGGCCCCTTCTGAAGATTCATAGCGCACATGCGTTCTTCTCTCAGGCTCCCTCACCTCAATAAATAGCACCATTTGCACCTGCTCATGCCAGGAATCTAGGCTTTATCTGTGATGCTCTCCCTCACTCCAGCCAGTCCATCGATTCGCAGCCCTGTTGGCTCACCCTCGTGAAGTGGTCCATCAACAGATCTGCTCCACGCCTTGGTCCAAGCCACCGTCCCCTGGAGGACTACAAGAGCCTCTTACCTGGGGTCCTTCCTTCCATCTCTATGCTTCCTAGTCTTACTATCCAGAGAGGAGCTAAGAAGATTTTTTTTTTTTAACTCTAAATCAGATCAAGTCTCTCTTCTGCTCAAGAACCCCCAGTGGCTTCTTGCTACCTATGAAATGAAACGCAAACTCTTTCCCCAGTTTAGCTAGCACTCTGTGACTGGACCTCAGGGTCACAGCACTAGGCTACTGCAGGGACCACCAGTCATACTATCTCCCATGTAGATGGAGGCTTTGCTTACAGGTACCTCGTCACGTTTTCCAACTCCCCTCACCCACTGAGCTCCAGCCACACCAGCCTTCTTTCTGGTCCTCCAACCTGCCAAGCTTTCTCTTATACCACAGTGCCTTTGCACCAGCTGCAACCTCTGGCTGATCTATTCTACACCTAAACTTCACATGGCTTGCTCCATGTTATCCCTATCTCTACCTTGGTGTCATATTCCCAGAGAGAATCTCTTAGCAGTCCAACCTAAATTATCAACCTAATCCTTCTGAATCCCATCATCTTATTGTAGTACCACTACCTGATAGTTCTCTTCCCTTTTTGCCTGCCTCCTCTAGGAAAATCCAAAGAGTAGGCACATGAGTGGTCTCATTCATCTGTGAACCACAAGTGCCTAGAACAGTGCCTGGCACACAGAAGGCATTCAAACACTAACTAAACAAATGAATGCATTTTTGGCAGATTTAAGGATCTGAGTAGATCTGTAATAATAGTTCTAACAACTCAACACAGATTATTTGCCAACTTTTCCCCCTATGGAGCCCTTCCCCTGCAAGTTACCATCCAGGGAATAAGCACCCTGTAGAATAGAGTGTGGACATTGAGATCCCAGTCATTCAATCACCCAGGGCCGTCAGGGACCTCTGAGCAGAGGGTGGCTTGCACTCAGGTGGTTCTTCAGGTCAGGTGCAGGGGCTCGCTGCCTGGCTCTCTGTTCCTCATTACTAGTCCAGGCATTTCTGCTTGCCTATAAATTTCCATAATGTAAATTGGATATAATTAGATAATTAATTAGGGGATTTACAACACATCCATCACTGCCGGTTTTAACAGCATCACAAGGGGGAAGTAGCACTTCTCAGGGAAGGAAAAGCTGTAACCATCTATAAGGCACCGGTTTTGTCTGGAGCTGTTCCGTGCTTTGTCCAACTACAACAGGCTGCTGAGGGTACACACGAGTGTGAGAAACCCTGTGGTCATGTACGCTGGTGCTTTGGGGGACTGGGAAGCAAAAGCCATTACTCTGCAGTCCACGTTAAGTGAAACCAGGCAATTAATTGAATTAGTGACATTTAGATGATTTGCTAACTAAAGGTTTACAGCTTTAAACAATTACTGTGGACTTTTCTCTAGCATTTTACCATAAGTCAAAAACTTTCTAGCTCCAAATCCCCCTTCTCCCCCCTCCACCATTAAAACAAATGCTCTACAAGACAATCTCCTGCAGAGTCGTTGAGGAATGCAACTATTCCCAATGTAACCCAGGAGGTGGTAAGCACCCTGGCCCTGTGCTTGCATATCATCCTACACTGAGAGTTCCACTGGCAGGCATCAGCCCCCCCGGAACAGGAGCAACACCTACACCCTAATCCTACAAAACAGAGGGCCACAGCTGAGGCCACTAACCACTCTCGCAAGGTTGACAAAACCCAGTCCCCAGCCCTCTCTGGGAAGGTGGCTGCCCCCTTCCTTGCTAAGCATTGCCCATATTTCTTCTGTGCTATAGATATTTCTCTTCTGGTGCCGCAGAGGCATCTACGGCAGAACTTCTCTCTCCACTAAGCAGAATGAGTCACGCATGGAACACCGAACACCCAGCTTACAGGCAAACATGCAAAACCAGCCTGAAGTCTATTTTTGGGGCTGCTCATTGCCTAGGAGCATGTGCAACACAGGCCAGAGCTAGGCAAGAGCAGCTCATTAGCTCTGGCTGCTGGCCAGTCCAACCTCTAAAAGTGCACATCTCCGCCAGGCACAGGAGGCAGCCCCGCCGCATCCGGTCCAAGGTCAGGCTAATCCCCCCATTACCAGTAGTCTTCAGCACGGAAGAGGCCCAAAGGAGAACATTCCCGGCCTCAGCTGAAGTGGGGGGGTGGGGACAGTGGGGAAGGGCGCCCTGGGGACCACAGAGTCACAGGGCGTCGGGGAGCCCCCACCTGGACTGCATCTCGGCTTGTGCTTTTGACTGCTGATGTGGTGCCGGCTGGAGAGGCTGGCCCGGGGCTTGGGGGGTCGCCGGCCCCTGTTGCTGAAGGGGGCCAGCCTGGCACTGGGAGGGGGCCCCGGCCGCCTGGGCCACGGCGGTTGGTGGCGGTGCAGAGAGATGCTGCTTCTGGGGTTGCTGCTGCTGCTGCTTGTAGCGGGAGAGGCTGAAGAAGAGGCCTAGGATGGCCTTGAGGTTGCCATTCCTGATTTCTGCAAGACAAGAGAGAGATACTTTCAGACACGGAGTCCCAGCTTGGGAGCCCTTTCTCGCTCACAAGTTTCATTTCTCCAGGACAGGACAGGTTTCCTTGACACTTCCCCGGGGATCACAGTCGGGCGCAGTCAGGCCTCGGCCACAAAGAAATTAGCTGCTTCTCCCCCACCGGGATTAGAGCGGATACATGAGGCAAGTTGCAACTGGATGTCTGGCAGGTGCCAGGAGGAAATTCTCAGCAAGGACACGACCAAAAAAAGTCAGACTCCTGAGCAAGACCGTGCTTGTTCTCAGGCAAAGCAACCAATCCGGGACAAAGGTGCTCCCCAGCGCTGAGGGGAGACTCGCCAGTCTCCACTTGGCAGCTCGGCCTGGTCCATGCTCTGTGCCCCCAGCCGCCTTCGTGCATGCCAAGTGATTCCCACCCCACTCAGACATCCTCACTCCGCTCTACCCAACCATCCTTCCCTCGAACACATGGCTCTGTGTCTCCCTTGTCTGCTAAATCACTCATTTGGGGTGGGTGTGGCGATCGGCCATAGGACTTGCTTTCATAAAGAACTCACACAAAAATTCTGTATTAATAAAAAATGAGAACAGAGTGGGGGTAAGAACATTTTTATTCCAAACACAATTTTTTAGCTGTTAAAATGCATTTGCCTCAAGGCATGCATAAAAAGCTGCTGAGAAGGAATAAAATATTTATTCACAGGCAGAGGCTATGGATTGAGGGTGTCTCCCTTCGGGGAATCCCTCCTTTTATGTTCTTTTAACACCAGATGCAATGGCCGGGGCCTGAACTAATTCTGAGGGTAAAGTATTAGGGCCACCCAGTCCGAGGGACAGGAAGAAGGAATCTTGGGGGCTCCCTCTGCTTTGCTTCTATCAGAGGCTGAATTTCCTTCTCTGAACTGGTGAGGAAGGGGAGCATCTCCTGTGTGGGGAATGCACATGTCCAGGTTAGCCCCGGGCCGGGAAGAGACAGGACCCCTGCAGGGCAGAGGGTATAAATGGGATCCTTTCAGAAACAAATCCCATTCCCTACAGGCCTGCCAGTGTCCTGGGCATGATCCGAGCAGGCCAGGCTGAATGACTGCCCCAAGAAATGGAGATCACAACTGACAACACAAATGCGGCTCTCTGAGCCTCACTGGCAATACCGACACAGCTTTCCCATCACACAAGGTTGTCCTACAGATGCAGTCAGAGCCTATCTGTGTAAGCACACCATGAACAGTGAAGGCCTTCTCTGGACCTGGTTGCTAATAACCATCCTCCCCAGAATCCTGTATGAGATTCCTATACAGGTCTGGGCTCGTGCCTTAGAAATGGTTTTTACTGGGGTCATCTTGGGACTTATCATGCAAACCATGATTCTTCTGAGAGTGAAAGGGGGGGAGCTTTTAATTAGGTCAGGGGGTCAGGTGTAAGCTAGGACTGGCCCGGGCAAAGGAGGATGCTTATAAACCATCTTGTGCAATCTGGGGAGCAGAGAAAGCCCCATAGAGCTGGCAGAGACCCCGAGGTTCTGGAGGTCGTTCAGCTGGCATGCAGGTTAGCACCTGTTAAAGAACCTGGGGAACCATTTACCGCCTCAAAATTAAAGTCACAGGAGGAAGAAAGTAGAGCTAATCATGGGGATTGGCGAAATCTATGTAAGATTTATTTTTAGTACCTTTGATCATTACCAGGTTATACAGTTTATAAGAACAAGGACTACCACTAATTAGTATGTATCAGGTTAAGCTCTTAATAAGCATGATCTCATTCAACCCCTACAATCTGGGAAGTGAGTGTTAATGTCCCTCTTGTACAGAAAAACAGCATCTCAGAATGGTTTTAGGACCTCTCCAAGGGAATACGTTACGGAGCTGGGATTTGGGAATTGAATCTAGGTTTTTCCCTCTTGAAGCCTGGTCTCCCCATACTGTGTAACTTGGCTTTACTTGTCTACCCATCATGTATGGTAAATTTAAAAGCATAAGCAGATAATGTTTTATTTATTAAGCTAGCTGGTGGGCATTTAAGTATCTTTTATTCTTCTGTAAGTATTCTATGATTATGGAATGTTTGGCACATTCCATAATACATTTTTTAAAACCAAGTAAGAACAACAAAGAAGGGAGGAACTAAAGATTCAGTACACTCAGGATGGGTTGTCTCCTGCGAGAGGCAAGCATGTCCACATCAGCATCTCTTGGCAGGCCAGTCCCAGCCAGGGCAAAAAGAGACAGCTCTGTCATATTCTCCACCCACTGTGGTTGCTAAGTCCCTTACTGTTCATAGCTCAGCATCAGTCCCTAAGCATCATTTTCTCTGTCAAAAAACAGTCTTCCCACATATATACTTCTTGGCAGGTAGGATTTTCATGATAAAGATCACTGATTTTTTGAGCCAGAAAGACCCAGGTTTGAATCTCGAAAGTTCATCATTCATAGACTGAATTTTCAGAAGACTCAACCTCTTGGGGCCTCTGTTTTCTTCTTTAAAACAGGCATATGCCAAATTGCACCTTTCCCACTGGCTTGTTATGAGAATTAAGTGACCACTGAATGAGAAAATGCGTGCAAAGCACCCAGGACGCTGCCTGACTCTACTTCCATTTTGGCTCAGAATTGCGGCCCCTCTACCTACAGCCTCCTCAGAACTCACCACAGGACTCTGCCCCTAACGGAAGACTAAGATGCGGCCCATTACCCCTGCTCTTTCCCCCCGAGGCCACAGTCACAGGCATGGAGAAGGAAATTAATCAGAAATGATCTCATATTAGACAAAAGTCAATGGGGAACTTCCGATTTGGGGATTTTTTTGTTTGAGAAAGAGAGCCCTCGCAGGCATGCGCCTGCTGGGACAGGGGGAAGGCAGTGGGAGAGGGAGAGAGAGAATCTCAAGCTGACTGTGCACGCCCAGCACGGAGCCTGACACAGGGCTTGAACTCACAACCTTAAGGTCACAACCTGAGCCAAAATCAAGAGATGGGACACTTAACCACCCAGGTGATCCCTGTTTCTCTTTTAAACAGCTTTACCCAGGGGCAATTTGTGTCCAGAAAATTAAGTGTATGATGATTTTCAGTCCCTTCAGTGAATTGTCATCTTAGCCTATTCCCATCACCCTAAACAGAGTCTGGCAGCTCATTTGCAGTCGGTCCCCAGACCCATTTCCAGGCAATGTCGAATCTGCTTCCTGTTTCTACAAGCTTTGTCTCTTCTGGACACTTCCTGGAAGGGGAACCATGTAATATGTAGTCTTTTGCATGTGGCTTCTTCCACGGAACATGTTTTTAGGTGACCCACGTTAGAGCATTTGTCATTAGTTTCGTTCTCCGCATTGCTGAATAACGGCCGGTTGTATGGATAGACCACATCTTCCAGGCCCACTCCCCAGGTGGCGGATGCCTGGACTGTTCTCTTTTCTTCGCAGAGCACAAAAACTGGAGAGGGGTAGACACTCTGTTTGGGGTTAGAAGCCACAAAGTTTTTGCCATGGGTGGTCTACAACAGACAGTACCCAAAATAGCTGGAATTGTGCTCTCCCCACATTTCCGAGGGGAGTGTGTCTGCATTCCACGAGGCCTGGTAAGTGGGCGGCACCGACCCGCTAATGACACAATCCACCGACCCACAAAAAAGTTTCCCTCATGACATTTCCCAAGTTTGGAAAAGAGTATCATTTTATGTCAGATCAGCTGTCCTCATTCTAGAATTCTAGAGAGAGGAAAAAACCACAGACCTAGCTAGAATGGACACTACACTAGCTAGCTGGTGTCTACCTCTTCCTGAGAACCCTGATGGCATTTCTGCTTGTGGCCACACCCATGTCTGCTGAACGGGCTACAGCAGTCATTTTTCCATTCCCAATAAATTCAGTAGCACCTGGACTCTTTAATTCCCTCCATTTCTGACTGATTTCTTTGCTCCCACCAGCTGGTACGAATGTGCCCAGATACTGTACGGGGACACCAGGCATGAAGGATAGGAAAAACAGAGTTCTTTTCTTCCAGCATTATTGAAACCTCAGACCTGGTTTACAAAGGCACAAACACTGGGGATAATCTAATACAAAGAAATCTGTTTTGTAGGAAAGAATGGACCGGAAGCCAGAGGAAGGCAGGGCCAGCTCAGATCATACCGTGGAGTCGGAATTCTTATCCAGTTCTCTTAACTCACAGCGCCGTCCGACTTACGAGGCTGATCCAGGACTATGGGTTCTGTGGCATTGCTCCTCCATCAGCATAACCTACACTCCCCACGAAACTTCCCACCCCATTCCTGCAGCCCTTCTGTGTCCTGCTCACCAAGCTGGTCGATGGCTACACCCACGAGGATAAGGGACGTGGGAGAGCCTACAGGGCCCCTTCTGGTGAGGAACAGAATCAGGTCCACTCCCTGCCACACAGGTGATGTGGGTAGGAGAAAACGGAAACAATCCACCTGCTGCTTTTCTCCTGACGGACCAGAAAGACCTGAGCTCTCTGGCTCAGACAAAAAGGGGAACAAGCTCAATATCTAGGTTTCTGGACACACCAGGTCTGAACTCATCAGGTCAGCAACGAACTTCACTTCCTGGAAGCACCCAGCAGGATCTTCCTGCCTCTGTCTCCTCCAGTCCTCAAGGTGGATAAAGAGGGGGTCTTCATACTTCATACATGACATTCCTGTCATAGTACCTATGCCTTGTCTTCTGTCTGGACGTCCTGTCTTCTTTCCTGTCTGGTGAATGCCTCTGTATCCTGTCAAACCCCAGCGAAATCCCACTGCCTCTGTCAATCCCCGACTGCCCCCAAGCCAAGCTAGTCACTGGTTTTCTTTGTCACCACTGTGTACGTACCAGTAGCCCAGATCTCTTATTAATGGAAACTGGAGCTAAGTTTATATGGCTGAGACTATGCCTGGGATACAGGACGTGACCAGCAAATGTTTGCTGAACTAAATAGGAATGTCTCACCCGCCAGACCTTCACGTCTCCATTACAGGAGGATGGGCTCAGGGCCAGGTGTTTGCAAAGCTCCCAAGGGTAAAAACTATCCTTCCCCACAGGACAGGTTTACAGATGGTCGTGACTGGTGGAGTGTGTGTCGGGGAGGGGTTGAAGGGATCTTGAAAATCACCCAGGTTAGGGTGAGGCCCAAGCTCCCACGACACCGGATGGGTCCAACTGTCTGGAACACAGAGGGGGCGGGCAAGAAGGCCTAGTCCAGGGGAAGTGTCCCAAATCAGTACTGTCTCCTGGGGGGTTCCCCTGGGCCCACAGCCTTTACCCTGGAACAAAGGCTCTCTGTGGTCCTCTATCAGGCAGGTTGGGGCAGGGCATGATCTGCTGCAATGTTTCAAGAACAGGTACATACACCCTCCCGAGGTTCTAAATCCTGCTTTAGTCACTGGAAGAGGGCGGAGAAGTACATATGGGGTTTTCCAGCCGCCCATGGTTTTCATCAGAGGAGGAGCCTCAGGGTGCTCAACTGTCTTCAAAAGGAAAACAAAAAGCATTAAAACTACATGATTTCTTTAAACACAATAATGCTTTTCTAGTAATTATGCAGGTGGTTAAGACTGTGAGGGGTGACAGAGAACATCAGGCCTCTGAAACAGATGAATAGCTTAGCCACGGCTGACCTTGTGGGCCTCCCTTTTCCCATGTGGGGCTTAATCTCTCTGGGCCTTAGTTTCCTCCTCTGTATGATGGGGATAAAATGAATACTGATCTCAAAAAGTTGGGGGGATTAAAGAAGATATAAAACATGTACAGCACTTAGCTCACTGACTGGCACATGGGTTCTCCATAAACGGCTTCTAGTCCTAAAATTTAACAGTATGTCAAGTGAGAGGTTTCTTGTAATCCTGATATTGAATAAAGTGAAAAAAGCCCATTTGAGGACAAAAAGTCTCTAAGTGTCCTTCCTCTAGAAGTTCAAGGAGTTGACAGAAGTCTGGGGCAGTCACCTTCCTCCAAGACCGCACTAGTCCAGAATCTGTCTCACCAACAAACACCATCATTATCCCCCAACCTCAAAAGCCAAGGTAAGATCTAGAGAATTCTTTCTGCCATCTTTCTGGGCCACTGTAATGGGATTGCCCATGAATTACACTTGAACATCCTGGCAGATGCCCTCAAGAGCAC
This sequence comes from Mellivora capensis, assembly GCA_004024625.1. Classification (NCBI taxonomy): domain Eukaryota; kingdom Metazoa; phylum Chordata; class Mammalia; order Carnivora; family Mustelidae; genus Mellivora; species Mellivora capensis. Next base: position 181,224 of record PISX010000674.1, read on the forward strand.
TAACAATGCTGAAAAGAAAGGCAAACACCAGGTCATGTTCCGACGGTGGGCTCTCTCAAAGGCCGTGCTCCAAAAAACGGTTCTCCGGTTTCTTGCTGTGATGATGAAGCATGCTTACGTTAGCAAATTTGAAATCACGGATGGTCACAGACCTGGGAATGTTGTTGTGAACCTCGGGGCAGGTTAAACAAGGGTGGAGTGATGAGCACTAGATCTGATGTAAAACTCAAAGATTTAGAAAAACAGCAGAATAATCTGCTCCCATCCGGCAGTCTGGTTTTGTTGTATGGATGACCTCGCTGCCGTCATGGACCATGAAGCAAGAAGGCGAAAACACACAGGAGGGAAAATCCTGGGATTCCTTTTCTAGGGATGTAATACATACAAGCAAATAAAATGTCTTAATGGACAAAAAAAAGTAAAAAAACCCACAACACCCCCCAAAATCTAGATCTTTCTAGATGAGAAAGTGTTGCAGAGTGGGGAAAGGTAGCAATGTCTGATGATCACAGACACTGGATCACTGGATATCCCCCCCACCCCCCCACCAAGGAAAAGAAGGTGAAGTCCTTGTGCTCCTTGAAGACAAAGGAGTAGAAGGGCCAAGAGAATCACTGCAAGTCAGGTACTGGCATTCCTGGCCCTGGCTGGACATCCACTCAGCATGGACTTGGCAGATCTGACTCTTTGGCCACCTAAGTCGGGGAGGAAAGAGTTGGAGAGAAACTACATGGTGGGGGCTTCCAGGTGACAGAAGGACTGTTCTACCTACTCTAAGTAGAAGATGGAGCCCACACATTCCTGCCAGTTCTGTAGTGCGTAGTACAGAGGTGAGGAGACTGAGCTCTACAGTCTCACTAGGACCACCTTATTTGGGGACCATAAGGGGCCTGAACTGGGGGGAGGACCAGATATAAATGCTACCCACTGAGGGTGAGCCAGAATTGCTAGACAATCTCACAAAAGACTACTAATGTGCCGGGAACAGCATGAGAGGAAGTCCGTGGTCAGTGGGGCACGCAGAGACTCTGGCCTGGGGACAGGAGCAATTATGGCTCTGTAAGAAGAGGACAGCAACTTCACCCAGCAGAATTTTGCCTGCTTTATCTGCCCCAGTTCCAGAGGCTCAGACAAATGAAAGAGGGGAGGGGGGGAAGTCATTAGGCCCTCATCCCTCTTTAATCTTCTTCTTTTTCTTCTGTTTTTTTTAAATTAATTTTTTTGAGAGAGAGAGAGAGAACAAGTGAGCGAGCATGTGTGTGTGTTGTGTGTGTGTGTGTGTGTGTGAGAGAGAGAGAGAGAGAGAGGGAGAGAGAGAGAGCTGGGGGGGTGGAGGGGAGAGGCAGAGAAATGTGGGGCTCAATCTCATAACCTTGAGATCATTACCTGAGCTGAAATAAAGAGTTGGACACTTAACTGACTGAGCCACCCAGGCCCCCCTCCTCCTCTCCAATCTTCCAAAGCCACTTCTCTGGGGTATGTGGGTGAAAAAGAGCAGTGAGCAGAATGTGAAACTGCAGTTTTAAAGCAAACAAGACCAAAAATAAAAGGCAACCTATGGAATAGGAAGAGGTATTTGCAAATGTCTTATCAGATAAAGGGCTAGTATCCCCAAATCTATAAAGAACTGGTCAAACTCAACATCCAAAAAATAAAAAATCCAATCAAGAAATGGGCAGAAGACATGAACAGACATTTCTCCAAAGAAGACATCCAGATGGCCAACAGACACATGAAAAAATGCTCCACATCGCTCAGCATCAGGGAAATACAAATCAAAACCACAATGAGATACCACCTCACATCAGTCAGAATGGCTAAAATTAACAACTCGGGAAATCACAGATGTTGATGAGAAATGCAGAGAACGGGGAACCCTTCTACACTGTTGGTGGGAATGCAAGCTGGTGCAGCCACTCTGGAAAACAGTGTGGACATTCCTCAAAAAGTTAAAAATAGAGCTACCCTATGACCCAGCAATCGCACTACTGGGTATTTACCATAAAGATACAAACATAGTGATCCGAAGGGGCACGTGCACCCGAATGTTTATAGCATCAATGTCCATGATAGCCAAACTATGGAAGGAAACTGATGTCCATCAATAGATGAATGGATAAAGAAGATATGGTATATATATATATGCAATGGAATATTACTCAGCCATCAACAAGAATGAAAGCTTGCCATTTGCAGCAACAGTAATGGAACTAGAAGGTATCATGTTAAGTGAAGTAAGTCAGTCAGAGAAAGACAAATACCATATGATTTCACTCATGTGTGGAATTTAAGAAACAAAACAAATGAACATAGGGGTAGGGAAGGAAAAAGAAGATAACAGAGAGGAGACAAACCATAAGAGACTGTTAACTCCAGGAAACAAACTGAGGGTTGCTGGAGGGGAGGTGCATAGGGGGATGGGGTCACTGGGTGTTGGGCATTAAGGAGGGCACGTGATGTAATGAGCACTGGATATTGTATGCAACTAATGAATCATTAAATTCTATCCTTGAAACTAATAATACACTATATGTTAATTAAACTGAATTTAAAAAATTTAAAAAACCAAGATAATACCATCGTAAGCATTAAGATAAAACTGTTCTAATAATGGACCATGACTGACGAGGTATGTATTCTGGCCAAGATGTCAGAAAGTGAGTCTCGACTCAGCAGGAAAGATGAGGGGTTCCACATCACACAGTTGGGGGGCCGTTAATGAAATACTATGAAGCCACTTCCCGGCTGTGCCCCAGTGACAGACACCTCAACACACTGGGTCGGTGGGCTCTTCTGTGCTCAGAGACCCCCACAGGCCACATCCTAACACGGGCAAGGCTGGAGCTGAGGGTCTCCCTGATAGGCCTCATCTTCTGAGACAGTGTTTTGGCCAAGAAAGTTCTAGATCTTTTCTGGTTTCCTTCACCTGTTCGTGACATGCCTCGACTTTATCCCTCTCCTGTCCCAAAAGACACCAGGAACACGAGTTCTGAAATCACAGAGACCCGGGTCAGCTCTGGCTCTGCCACTCACTAGCTACAGGCTTTAAGAATGTCACTCAGCACCTCTTTAAGTCAACTTTTGTCATCTGTACATTCCGGCTATTATGAGTCCTCACCTCAGCTGGAGGCGCAGGAGCTGCTTCACAGACAAGCCCGAGAAGTGCGGGTGGTACTTATTTATTCAACAAGTACTTACTGAATAATCTGTGCCTTAAGGTCTCAGGAGGACAGGGTAGGTTCAGAGGGACAAACGAGGCAGAACGCAGGATAATACACAGATAGATGGCAGAGGGGCCAGGTGTCACCTCCAGGCCACATGGATGAAGGTGACTTACATGGAGTCCACATCCCCTAGAGCCCTTTCTGCTGAGCAGAACTCTGGGCAAGTCCCTGCTGATGCTCTGCTGGGGAGGAGAGGGAGGGGGGTACAGGCCTGGGGTCCGACCCCTTCCAGAAAGCACGAGGAGCCTGTGCGTGCCACCCACCCGCCAACACAACAATGCTCTACCAGAAGGAAATGATGTTCCTCTGAATGGGAATTTGCATCTCCCCACCTATCCATGGAAACCCCACACCAAGCCCTACCACGCCCCAGCAAGCTTCGTTCCATGGGTCATGGAGCCCAGGTCTCATCCCCACGGAGGAGGGCCCATCCCCCAGGGCGAAGGAATCCTCCAAGGATCCCCCCTCTTGGAGCCAGGGTTAGGGCTGACCAGCCGACAGCAGCCACAGAGACCTCTGCAAGCAGTGTGTCCACCCCTGACCTGGGGCAGGCCCAGCATCGGAGAGGTCACATTCAGACACAGCACGACATGCCCACGAGGCATCAGGAGTAGCCGCCCACCCCCAGTACTGCTCACACAGCCAGGAAAATCAAGCTCTCACCATGTAGCAGGGCAGAGGCAAGGAACAGGCCCCAAGTAGGCCACACTTGCAAACTTACCTGTTCCACTGGGCTCCTTCCTTCCTCACCACCCCCCTCCTCCCCACCCTGACCACCGGAGTCGATGCTAATAGGCATCTTTTCAAGAAGCAACCTTGCTAGGGAAAGGTGGGGTCACGTGAGGCCCAAACTGCTTTACCTGTTCTGGGAAAACTGGAGGCAGGTGCAGTCTAATGAGGCTGGGAGGCTGCCGAGGCCTGTGACCGCCTCTGAGCTGGCAGCTGCCTGTATTTACAAAGCGGAGAGCGCACAGAAGATTCCAGGGAGAGACGTTGCCCGAGGCGGCTGAGAACTCGGACCAGCCATCTCCAGACCAGTACTTAATTGAATAGCAAACCACTAGCACACGCTAATGTGCTAATTAGCCACCCAATTGGAGTTAATTAAAAAGTAATCAGGATGTCAAAACGCAGCCTCTCATTAATAGATCACATGTTTTCTGTTCTTTCTTTTTTTTTTTTTTTTTGAACTAAGAAAAGCACCGCTTCTTCTAAGAAAAGCAAGAGATAAGTACTCTGCATTTTTCCCTGGGAACTGTGCAATTTAAATATAAGCTGTGGCTAAGTGTTCTCTCTCCCACAGATAAGGCCCGGCTTGATAATTAACTGAATTGCTAGCAGGGTGAATCAAATCGGCATTGTCGGATTAAGCCCTCCTCCAGAGAAGCGGGGAGGCATCTCCAGTAACCCTCCTCTGTGTCTAGCAGACATCGGCCGGCCTGGTAGGATCTCCATTCCTGAAGTGATTCTTTAGGTGTCAAAAAGTTGGCATAGTTGAGTCTAGACAGGCCTTGAGCTGCCTCAAAACCAGGAGGAAAACAAAGCCAGAAGCGCACACCAGCACCCCTGGGCTTAACTGTATTAAAGTCATCAGTAAGTAACAGGTGGGCATTTCTAACAATGAAAAGGCAGCTTCATGACAAGTGCTCTGACTCACCTTCTGCAGACAGCCCCTGGATGTTTATTCCCTTCGCTGCCAGGAAATTCAAGCAGGCATCTATGTTTTCAATCTAGAAAAAAAATGACATACATTCAATCAAGGTTCAGCCTTCTCAGAGCCATCTTTTATCAGGAACAGAGGGCGATGTCGGAGAGAGGATTCACTGTGCATTTACTAAGGTTCGCAACGAGGAAAATGACGTGCCAGCGGCAGATGGATGGATGGATGAACGGATGGATGGGTGCAGGTCAGGACTCCCTGTCTGTACTTGCACAAGAAAAAGTTACCTAATATCCCAACCACACAGTTCCAGAAGTTGAGGCCCTGGCTTGCTCATGGCTACCAAAAATAACCAGAGTGGAATGAGAGCGCCTATGTGCACCACTGTCACTAGAGCTATCCTGAAAATTTGAGCAGCTGCCAGAAAAATGGAGGTGGGGATAAAGGGGACAGTAGACCCACCCCGTCCACCAGCAGCTGGGAGAAATTTCCAGCACCAAGGAGGCAAGCCGTCAAATGTGAAAACAGTAAATGGGAGTTTCAGCAGGGCTCTGGGCCGCGTTTACTCACAAAATTCTGAGGCTGGCGGGCATTGCAGATGACGAGGGAGGGCTGTGACCTCCGTGAACCCCTCTGTCCTTTGTGTGTTCTGTGACAAGAAGGAACGCACCTGCCAGAGTCTGGGAGGCCTCCCAGGCTTGCCAGGGCTGATGCCATGGCCAAGGGCAAGCAAACGTCCAGCCCTCGGCAAAGAACAATTAGGTCATTCCCAAAGGTCTGATTTGACTTCATTTGTCAAGGCTAATGATTTTTTGGTCTACAGGAAAATGTTCAGGCTCGATTAATGTCAATGGTGACCATAAATAAAAGAAACTGCTTTTGACTTGGCACAAGGATCTTTGAATTTCACACAGTTTGCATTTCACAGTGGAGAACTCCCCTGCCCCCATCCCAACCCAACTTCCTACGCTCTGTCAGCATTCTTATACATTCAAAAGGGTGTTTAACCCATAGGGTTTATCTTGAATAAATGACTGTCTTTCACAGTGTGCATGTGACCATTCTCCTTTCCCCTTCCCAAGCAATCTTCTGAAGGCGACTTCATAGCCACAGAGCGCAGAGTCTACAGTGCAAGAAGTCTAATTTGTGTAAAGTCTGGCTCCAAGACAGTCTTCCTGAAATATACGTCCTCCTTCCCTGTGTCTAGCATTTTCCTTCTCTGCTCCCAGTCTTCAGACCTTCCAAACACAAAATTGAGCTACGGGGGCACCTCAATCAAACTGCCATTGTTCTAAGACTCCGCCCCACCCTGAGCCCGAGGCTGCTCCTTCCTTACGGTTTTTAGCCCGCATTCCCTTCTCTCTCCCAGTCTCCAGCTCACCCTCAAAGATCCTCATCTGGGAGACTTTTTTTTTTTAATCATCTCTGGAAAAAGGGGCAAAATGCAATTTCCTGCAAATAAACGCTGATGTTATGGGTTATGCCTGCCACCACTGCAGAAAATCATTTCGTATAAAGGGGGAGGGAAAGCAAGATTGCTTTTAACTCTTCCTTCCTTCCAAGCCAGAAGGACTGACGACGGCAAGCAGGTGCCACTATCCTAGAGGCCAGAGGAGGGGAAAGAAGGAAGAATGGCGGGAGAACTCCCGTGGAAGGCGTTTTGAAGCAATCCGCTTACATTTTAAGTAATCAAAATTAGATCTCTAAATGTTATTGGCCCTGTTACATTTTGAGAAAAACAACTATCAGTCCTTATTTCCACAACAGCCCACAATGGTAATGAACCAATACCACACAAAAGGATCTGTTGCCCCCACAGAGGCACTAATATTTAAATCATGATAAAATATAAAATTCTTCAATCCCTTTTTCCTTTGAATAATCCTATCCTGCTTCTTCAGTATATCTTGCACACGGCTGATAAGTGAGGCTTGGCAAGTATTGTCCCCGTGAGAATTGAGATAATGAAAAAGCTGACTGCCTGGGAATCTATTAATGTAAAATCAAAAATAGTACACTTGGTATCTATGCTGGCAAGCGTCACGGAGGTGTGCTGACGTGGGTAGGTTACATTTTTTCAACAACAGTGCGACAGAGTAGCACTGATTTAAAAACAAACAAACAAAAAAGACCCTCACCAATGTATTCAAGAAAATCGCTGCCCTACTACAACATTCTAATTCTATAGATTTTCTTCCAAGGAACATAAGGCACATTTACACGGCACATTTATGGAGCATTCAATGCATATCGTATCATTTAAAATACATGGTAATTTCTTCCTGCCAGGCTAGCCATTGGTTCATTTCAATTCAGCCATCTACTGGGCTCTCTTTTAATGTTAAATTCTACTAAAGGAAAGAATAATTATAAATAGGTTACCTGGACTATTTTTCTTCCTCCTGTTACTTTTTAAAATCCCCATCATTCTTTCAAAGAGTTTCAAGATCAGTTCTCCACAGGGCAGGGAGAGTGCCTGGAGAAGGGGTAACAATGTTGCCACCCCCAAGGGACATCTGGCAACATTCTGTGTTCTCACAGTGTGGGGGGTGCCACTTGCATCTAGTGGGTAGAGGCCAAAGATGTTGCTGAACATCCTACAACACACATAAGGATGAAAATTCCTACCCAAAGGGTCAATAGTACGAAGCCTGAGAAAGCTGTGATTCTTTTCATCAATCAATATAATTGTGTAAATATATAATCAATATAATTATATATATAATATAATCATTATATATATAATATATTATATATTATATATTATATAATATATACTATAAATGTCTGCTCTGTTCCAGACACTGTGCTGGGTTCTCCTGACCATGTCAGGGCAGAGTCCTCATCCTGTCCAGGAGCCCACACTTACATAACCCTTCTCTCTAGGGTCCACAGAGCCATCCGACACACACCCCAAATCCCAGCCATGTCAGGGAGAATCAGAGCATATAAGAAAACGAAGGATCAGGATTTTCCTTGGTTAGGTGGAGGGTGAAGAAGGTCTAGGGGCACCAAGAATGCTTTCTCCTAAAGAGGAGATAAAGCAGGGGACAGAGTCTAGATGGTTGCATTGCACTCCTGGAATATGTTAAAACTAAGAACTTGGGTCATTATTTAAAAGACGATTCATAAGCCCATCAAGCGCCTTGAATTTTTTCCCTCTACTATGATTTCTCTGCTCAAAGAAGGAGTTCAAAAAACATTCCTCAAGTCTCAAATCCACTCTTTAATAACGTTCCATTAAGGTTAAAAATCACTCCTGACAAGGCTGCTGAGACCCATGCTCTTTTCATCTGCACCCCAGGAAGAGAGCGGGGCTGGGAAGCAGAATAGGGTCAGATGTGGATTCCAACCTCCTGGCTTCACTTGGAAGGAGATCAGAAGGGGAGAACGTTTCTTTGATCCAGCCTCTCTTGTGACTGAAATTCACCTTAAGGTTTTCTTCCAAGTACCATACAGTAAACAAGCAATCTATCCTAGTGCACCGTTGAAACGGCACACCGCCACCACACCCAGTGAAGGCCTGGCTGGGGGCCCTCAGCAAGCACAAGGGTGTCCCCGTGCCTAGCGCTGATGAGCCCTGAGGTGCATGTGCTCCCTAGACACACAGGGTGAGAGGCGGATCTGATTAGAGTTGGGAATGCAGAGTGATGGGAAAGGCTCTTAAGCAGCAAAGTATGTAAATACGACCAAAGTGGTTCATTAACACATAGCAGCCAATATAAACTACTTTCCAAAATTAGCTGACAAAAATCTTTGCAAAGCCTGACATTCCAGTGCTGGGGGTGGGGGATGGTGGGAGCCGCACTTCGCACCAGGGAGAAGGCTTCTGCGGTCATCGCTGCCATAAAAATGGGTCCAAGAGCTCTGGAAAGAAGTTCCTGGAGTTTTAGGTGGGGTGGAGGTGGAAAGCCCAGAAGTGGGACCACACATGGCTTGGAGACCCTGGGAGCAGAATGGGGTTGGCTGCAGGCACAGGTAGAGTAAGGGGACAAACTAAGACCAAGACGGACAGGCACAGTTTTCCCTTTGCTTGGGGCCACAGGTGGCCTTCACGGTGTGCCGTCTGTGACTGCGATGATCCAGGAGAGAGAGGCTACAATGAGGGCTCCCTCCCAGTCTCAGCCGGGATCTCCATCCCCAAGTTGGAAAGTTTCTCAACAATCTCTGTACTTGAGACTTGCAGGGCAACTTCCACGGACTGTGTGTGTTGCCGTCTTTGCTTCCCATGTCCAAGAGCACATCTTCACCCAGGACAGCCAGAGAGCAAGGAAAATCAAAACAAATGCCACACAACTGGAAAGAGAAGGGGGAGGGATGGGAGGCAAATGGAAAACTTCACATTTCAACCATGGTTAAGGCTGGCCTGGGTCTCATGATAAAGTGAAATATGCAAACCTCGGAAGAACGGCTGTGTATCTCCTCCGTAGCTTAGAGACTGATCAAATACCATCTGTTGTGGCAGTTGTCATGGTAGCATTTTTCTCTGAATACCAGTGTAGCTGAGTGCAAAGCGCATGAAAATGATAAGTGCAAACGAAGACCATCCCTCTGGGCACTACCCGGCCCAAGGGGGAAGATAGGGCTCTGGGTGTGCGAGCAAACGGGTTTTCATGAGTTAAGAGTTTCTCACTGGGGCCCCTTGGAGATCTCTGTCCTGGGAGGAGAGGCAAACAGCTGCTGCATGAAAGTCAGGCAGGCTTACAGCCATTTTTTAAAGTCATGAAATACCCAGAGCCTTGGGAATGGTAGACCCAGACCCCAGACAAGGCTGAGTAAGAACTTGTAAGTCCTGGATGGTCTAAAAGCACAACAGTGTAGCTTCCTCAGGAGCCTCATACATCAGCTCAAACAACTTCCTTCCAGAAGTGTGACCCTCACACCTGATGCTGCTACTTGTCAACAAAAATAATTACTCCTCCATTCATTTATCCATTCCTTGACCCCCTAGCTACTGAACACCTACTGGGTATACAGTGGTGAGTAATCCCTGACCTCACAGAAGGGGGGGACTGGACATCAAGTCCATAATGCACAAGTAAGGGACAACACCTTTCATGTACTAGAAGACCTCATCTACCCAGGGGACTGGGGAGGAGGGTTGGATTAAAAAAAAATTTTTTTTTAAGAAAATTTTATTTTTTTAAAGATTTTGTTTATTTGCCAGAGAGAGAGACAAAAAACAGACAGTGGGCACAAGCAGGGGGAGCTGCAGAAGCAAAGGGAAAAGCATGCTCCCCACTGAGCAGGGAGTCCTATGCAGGACTCGATCCCAGGACCCTGAGATCCTGACCTGAGCCGAAGGCAGATGCTTAATCAACTGAACCACCCACGTGCCCCTGAATAAAAATTTCTTAAGGAAGAGATACCATGGAGGTTCAAAGAGACAGGGCTTTTTGTCCATCTGCTCACTGATATGGGCCCAGGCACCTAGAACAGTGAGGAGCACATTGCAGATGCTCAAGATTTATCGACTGAAGGGGAATGTGAGCTGAAACCTAAGAGTTAACTGGGCCCTGAGAGCGGGGAGACAGACTATTCCAAACCCAGTAAACCTATGGTTTCAAAGGTTCCATGCAGGATGAACAGCATACCACGTTCTGGTAACCAAAACAGAATCAAAATGGCTGGAGGCCAGCATGCAGAGGAGGAGAGCTAGGAGATAGGACACTGAGCAAGAGAAAAGGGCTGCCCACACAGGGCCACCTTCAATAACTCACAGGAGAGAGAAGGCAGGGGTCCTTCCAGTTCTTAGGGAAGCCTTGGAATGTACTATCTCCCAACCACTACCAGGGCAACAGCAGCCAGGAAAAGCCCTTCCAGTCTGAAAGCTTGAAGCTGGGCTATTTTGTGTCTGGGACGGCTCAAGCAGTGTCCTTGAAGTGGGGGCTCCAGTGACATCTGGGCTGGGCATGGAGATAGGGAGGGATGGGAATGGGAGGTGTCTGTGGTCACATGTATTAGGAAGGTCTACTTCTTAACCAACAGGCCACCATGCCTTTCTAACACTCCTTCCTTTTCCCCTTTCCAAGAATAAAAATAGAAAAGAGAAAGTAAAAGAAATAAATAAAAAAGGAAAGAAAGAAAGTGCAATCATGAAATCAAACCAAAAAGCCAGAAAGCAAAAATAAACTACGGGGAAGTGCTTCTCCTACATGCCTGTCTCACCTGTGTTGTCTCTTCCCTCCTAGGCCATGACCTGATGCAGGATTTGTTCAGCTGAATTGTTACTTGGACACCTCTCTCAGTGTTGGAGCCCAGCACCAGCCTGTGATCATACGGCTCATGGGCCACAGTGTGGTCCTCAGACACGGTCCCATGGGACCAAGCTGGTGGAGCCTGGCTATTATGATTTTCATTTTAGGAGACCCCAGAAATGAGGGAACTATATGGTGGCACTTCAAATTCTCTTAGGTGGAGAGATGTTCAAGAACATCTTCCCTTGTGAACCCCCAAAGTTGCTGCTTACTTGGCTGATGGATGGAGCCATCCTAACCCAATAGCACGAGGGGCTCCACCCCTTCTGTCCCACTTTTGGCCATTCAGCACATCAGCTCTAGCCTTCTTGGCAGCTTTGAAACAGAAAGCTGAAGAATGTGGGACTCGGGCTAGATGGCGCTTGCTGCTTTAATGCCTCGCCCGGCTCCTTCCTTTAATTGGCAATGTTACCCATCTTACTGTATATAACATAACTTCAGCTTTCCAAGATGTTGTCAAGAGCTCCTTTAAAAAAAAAAAAAAAAAGAAAGAAAGAAAGAAAGAGAGAGAGAGAGAGAAAGAAAGAAAGAAAGAAAGGAAGGAAGGAAGAAAGAAAAGGGAGGAAAAAAGCTTTATAGGAATCTCTATGCTGTTACAGCAAACGGGTAGGTCCGTATGGATTAAAAAAAAAAACAAAAACAAAAACTGAAAACAAGAATCTCAAATTCCTCCAGTGACGATCTTTCTCCACTTCGCTTCCAAATGCTTAGAATACCTCATTTTCCTATTATATTCTGACTTCTCAATTTTTCCCTTGAGACAAAGAGAAATCTGGAAAGGGAGGGGTAGGAACGTTCTAGAAGTCAGTCCTGACACTGGAGGCTCCCAAAATGAACCCTTACAGTTGAGCTCTGCAGAGCATCGACTGGTAGCAAGGAGGGGGACAGTTCCACTGGGGATTGGCAGGGTCGGGAGGCCCAGCGGATGCCCCCACGGGCATTCGTCCGGCATGCCACTGCTAACATCACCTCCCCACTCCAGTTTCAGAGTCATGGTGCCTCGCTTCCTGGTCTTCCCCACAAAGGGACAGTTCCCAGGTGAGGCCCCCAAGTTAGGAGCTGGATACAAATGCTAGTGCGGAGTGACTGGGACTAAGGAGTAGTATTCAGGGACATAACACAGGCTTTGGAGTCCGACAAATCTGCGTTCCAATCCTGATTCTGCTGTTGACAAAATGATGATCTCCACTAGGTTTCCTCAGTGGTCGGACCTGTCAAATGGGCACTGCAGCACCTATCTCACAGGGCGGGGGCGGGGGGCCATTCCGAGAGAGGATGTATGTGTGGCTCAGCAGGTGCCCCATAACTGGCAGTGTTTGTTACTATGTTGTCATTTTTGACAGGCCATCTCTGGGCTAGAATTCTAAGACCATGATATGCTCAAAGCTATGTCTGGAGTTGGCCCCTGGCAAAGCAGAGTCCGACAAGCTTACCCGGGCTGACTTCCATCTGCTCCCCCTCAAATAGCTTTCCCCTCAAATCTGGCTATCCAGGACTCTGGGTCTTCTCCATCGCCTAACTTCTGGCCTATGTCTCAGCAAGCCCACTCTCGAAAAGACAGAAGTAAACTAATTCACACCGGGGCAGAAGGACTGCTGCTGGCTTCCCGTGGGTCACCGCTCCCGCTAGTACCTGTATTCAGCACAGTTATTACATGACGGCTACCTGTCAGAAGAATGCGGGCTCTGGACTCCTCCACTAGATTCTGGTTCCCTCACATCACCCACGAGACTCTAGCAAAAGGCATTAACTGCTTTAAGTCTCTACTTCTTCATCTAGAACACAGGAATGTATAGAACTCTCTCAGCAGAGATACTGAGGCAGAGATGGGTTGACCTGGGTCAAGGGTCTGAAACTTTACATAGCCAGAGCTTTAAAAGACTCTTTCTTCATACAATTCCATAAAAGCAGAATATGAGAGATCACTGGCCTCTCCTGGAAGTACAGGATCATTTTGGAATTTGTGAGACACTCTGAGGCTTGCTACATTACACGACACTCGCACGGCCTCTCTATGAATGGGTTCCTTGTAGCTAGAATTCTCTCCACCGTGTTAGAATCAGCAGTTTCTATCCCAAAAGATTTTGGTTCAAAGTCTCCTTTACTAAGTTACATAAAAAACCCTAAGACAGCAAACAAACAGTTTCGTTAAGAAGGAGCAATGATCTTTTGAGGAAAAACCTGGCTTTTCCTACAGAGAAGGGCACAAACTCAGACACCAACTTCAACAATGCCTGCCTTCTGGACCCCAAACGTGGGGCTGCCTTTTGAACCAACAGCGAGAGGTACCGTGGACACGTGCTAGAGAGTTTCCACCCAGGAACTAACTAAACTTGGTAGCCTCATTCATTCTTTGATGAATAATGACTATTTACTCTCTTGCAGCCTCTGCTCCAGGGGAAGGGGAAACAGAGGGGACAAGATAGCGTGGTCTTTCCTCACATGATAGAGAGCCCCTTACACAAAAGCAGACTTGAAGCAAAAATCTCCCCACTAAACACAGATCCCAAACATGGGAAGGGTTAACTCACACCTATCAACTCACCAACTCAAAAGCCTGGCATGGACTCACTGTGCTCTTTACAGTCTGGTTCTTCTTGTATCTTGGCCATATTTATTTCCTTAAACCCATAAACCACCACAAAGTCTTCAAGAGGCAGAAGAGAAACGAACGTAATGTAAAACAAAACAGACCCTCGATACATTCCACGAGTGCTGCAGCAAATCCTCCATGGAAGTATTGCTAGAATAGGTCATTTTCCCCACACACCAAATACATATACAGGAACAGGGTAATGGGACCTTTTGCAGATGAAGACCAGGAGCCAGACTTGCCCTCCCCCCCCCCCAGTTGGGTGGTCAGTTCCCTCAGACCCCAGCCTGTGAGTGCACTTTTGTTTTTCAGCCAATTCACCATCGTCTGTAGCTCTGATTCTTCTGGGCCGCTCTCGAGCAGTCAGTCCCTGGATTTCGACCCTGCAATTCCAAGGATAGCCAGCACACACTGCAAGAAACAACCTGGCAGCATCAATAAGCAGGAAAGCAAAACTAATAAGCAGAGCACCTTCGTGCACAGTTCAGAATCCTGCAAGGCTTCGCCCTCCTACAAGTGAAGGCAGGGATGAAGGTGTCTGCTCTTTCGTCCTGTGCCTGCAAACATCCCCCGGTCATGTTCTTTTCTGCGGGAGATGGAATTCAAAAATTGCCCTTCCCTTTCCACTCCAGTTTCAGAGGCTGCTAGTCATTTGTGGGTCATTATTATATGCCAGGCACACACCTAGCAACTTTCCTATATATCTTCTCAATCTATTTTTTTTTTAAATTTCAAAAAGCTGTTAGTAGGTACGGCTACAGAGCACAGCCTGAATTCTAGACCGCTGATGATGATTCATATGTAATTGGGGAGATTTTGCAAGTAGCACACAAAATGTACCAAGATGCGAAATTTGACTAATGGATTCGAATTCTAAAATTTGTGATCTATGCAAAGAGCTACATGCCGCCCAATCAGAAGTCATATATGGTATCAAAAATTAAGGATTCTATGAATAATTAAAATAATTCTCCACTCTGTTTACTACCATAGGCAGAATGTCAGAGGCACCAAGCCCGCTGGAAGAAAAGAACAGACTAGACAAGGAAGGTCTCTATTACAGGATATCCTTGAGCTTTCCAAGGCTACAAGATATCTAATGCACCTGGGAAGAAATAGTGTCAATTTTTAATGCTAATCTCTGTTACTATTTCTGTCCTTGTCAAGTATCCAGCTGAACCAGATAAGACTGCAATTTTCTGAAGGTTAAAAATGGTGAAATATTGGCCATTTCATATAATTTAACCTGTAAGTAAGATACGTTCCCCTTAAAGGCTAAAATTAAACTGTTGGTGATTATAAAAATAGAGCGTTTTAGAGCTATTCATAAATAAAGCATCAGTACATCTGAAACTCAGAATAAAATCTCTGCAAGTCTCTGAAAGGAGTCTCACAAGACAGAGGAAAAACATGAGGTCAAAGGAAACACCCCATCTTCAGGCTGACCCTCTGAAGGACCCTCTGCTTTAGTCAGAGCTCCCACCTCAGGATTCCCTTAGAGAAGCAGGATGGGGCCCAGGAAAGGCTTTAATTTCCAGTTGATTTCTCTCAAAATCTCCCAGGAAAGGGAACTAGGTATCCTTCACAACAGTGAAAAGAATCCAGGCTGCCTGGATTTCCACCTCTTGTCTTCCTGCTCCTTCAGAGAAAAGTGTGAAAAAGAAAAGATTTTGCCATCCACTCCCATCTCCTCCAGAGGATAAACCTTAAGTCAAAGTGTTGTCTGCTGCATTGTGACTGGAGCCATTACGGATAGGAAATTTTACCCTGCCAGAGAGATGGGACCAGAGAGGACATCTGTGGATTTCTCAGCTTCTTGACTATCTTAGGATAAGGTCCTTGATTTCCCTGAGCCTCAGTTTTCCTTTCAGAAAAATGGGCATACAGAAAGCCTTACATAGACCTAAGAAACTAATATTTACATGCTTAGAAAACATGAAGCACTGGGATAAATTCTTTGGCATATGTCATTATTTTAGTTCATTTTCACCAGTAGAATAGGTAGATGCTATCACCATTTTCCAGATGGGGAAATGGAAGCACTAAAGTCCCCTTCTAAAGCTGCAGATATTAAATACACGGTAGAGTGGGAAACAGAACACTTAATGGAAAGAGTTTTCAATCCGTGAAACCCCTACAAACATGGAATGTTAAGAACCAAATGGCAAGGGCTTCACTATCGTCCTGGACCACTATGTTTGGTCACCTCCCTGGGGATTTCGGCTGCGTGTGAAGGCAAGTCATCAGTCCTTCTGAACCAAATCTCATCTTCATATTGGAAGGACAAAGGATGCTTCACAGAGGAAGGAGCTGACTCTCCCCACATTCTCCTGTACATGTTTTGTAGGAGATAGTTATGTTCCTTTTCTAGTGTTTGAAATCTTCAGGAGCAGAAATCATGAATATAAACATTTATGGGCATTATTTTCAAGTCAAAATGCTCCCCAAACAAGGATCTTACAAATGCCCATATGTCAGTGCTTAGGATCCCTGAAGAAGTTCATGACACTCCTAAGAATGCAACAGTTTGGGGATCACAAACCTCAGATGTGTATAAGGGGCAGGCCAGTAACAAATGAATAACAGAAGTTGTGTATAAACAAGAGGGAATGGTAGAGAACAGGACAAATGCAGCCCATACCCTTCTTAAGGGGGCAGGTGCTACCTGGGTTTAGCCAATTTTGGCCTGAGGAGTGCCAATCCAGCACTGGTAGATCATCAGGGAAGGAAGGAAGGAAGGAAAGAAAGACTAGAAGACCAATTTTTTTTTAAATTTTAAAAGATTTTATTAATTTATTTGACACACAGAGAGAGATCACAAGTAGGCAGAGAGGCAGGCAGTGAGAGAGAGGGAAGCAGGCTCCCTACTGAGCAGAGAGCCCAATGCGGGACTCAATCCCAAGACCCTGAAATCATGACCTGAGAGGAAGGCAGAGGCTTAACCCACTGTGCCAGCCAGGCACCCTAGATGACCAATTTTTACAAAGTACATTGACTTCCATCTATCGGCATCGATTCAGGTTTTTTTGTTTGTTTTAAAAGGTTTTCTGGGACTTGACCTCAGCTCGTGGGCAACTGTCCTCCCTTTGCTGAGGTTGAGCCCACGGGCTTTCATCTACTGACCAGTCCCCAAAATGCAGATTAGCCATAGGCTAACGGTGCTTTACCCAAGTGCAAAGAGGAAGTCCTGGCTCAGTTCTGCTTCACGGAAAAATTAAAACAAACAAACAAACAAACAAAAACCCACACATACAAAAAAAACCCCTTTGATGCTAGGCTAAAACACAAGAACTACATGAAGATGGATCCAAGTCTGAGGCCCAGATGGCTGTTCTGTAAACCACAATCTCCGTGGTTATAAGTCACCATCCGATCTCTCTTCTAGCTCAAGATGTGTGGCTATTCTCCCTCCCGTCTCCTCACATTTGTTAAGTTCTTTAACCTTATGGAGCACCACTTTGCCGGTGACAATGCCTCAATCCCCAGGTAGGTATGCTGAGTGTTTTTTTTTTTAAGATTTGATTTTTTGACAGACAGATCACAAGTAGGCAGAGAGGCGGGCAGGCAGAGAGAAGGCAGGGAAGCAGGCTCCCTGCTGAGCAGACAGCCCGATGTGGGACTCGATCCCAGGACCCTGGGATCATGACCTGAGCCGAAGGCAGTGGCTTAACCCACTGAGCCACCCAGGCGCCCCTGAGTGTTTCTTAGTAAATATTCCCGGAGCATCTACCAGGTGCCAGGCCATATGGACAGATGCAACAGCGCCCTCAAAGACATTACCATCTACTGGGAGGCAGGCAGTTAAGTACAATGTGCTAAAGGATTATCGCTTCCATTTTTCAATAGAGGAAACCAAGAGTCACACAGGTTAAGTGAGCTAGAAGGGACAGAGATTGTGCTGGCAGACTCCAAGACCACGGCCATGAGCACAATTCAGATCTGATCCATTCCAAGCCTACTACAGTTCTCAGACAAGGGGACATCTAAAGCATCTTAACCTTTCCAAAAAAGCAAAATGATTGGCTCATTCAAAATCCCGAAATTTAAATAAACCCTCCAGAGATACTGTTAATTTTTACAAATTTCAAAAAACTTTGCAAGCTAATTCACATTTACATGTGTGTTTGCACAGGCAGAGCCCCAAAGAGGCTTTCTGTACTTGGCTTGAAGCTAACCGTTGGCAAAGTGTGGTCACCAGACCAACGGCATCAGCATGGCGCCCAAGATTTGCTCATTTAAAAATGTAAACACCCCAGCTCCACCCTAGGCTTCCTGAATCAGCAGCTCTTGGGGGTGGGGCCCAGCCCTGTTGGGACAAGCCCTCCAGGTGATGCCCCTGGGCACTCTGGAGTGGGGGTGGGGGGCTCTGCTCCAGAAAGCTTTGCCAACCAAATGCTACTTCCCTCATTAAGGAAAATAATCTGCTCTATGGGGGGTCTTTCTCGCATGTCTTTACAACTAAGTTAAAATATAAAATCACGATAGAGATGATTGGAGAGAATTTCTTGGCTTAAGACAACTCAAGTTTCTTTATAGCACTGAAAAATACAAAATACATAGTACATATCTGACATATTGAAAGTTCACGTGTGACATCACCCCCACTCTCTGGGCAGTTCCTGGACAGTCGGGCCACTAATTGCTGAAGCTCATTCCTCTAAGAAACATGAGCTGAGCACTTCCAATGTACTTAGCCCCGTGCCAGGTGCTGGGAATATGGAGATTTTTATTGAACCAAAAGATGAAAAAGACGTTATACATACTACAAAGCTTGGATGTTATTAAACAAAATACGATAAATATCTCAAAATGTGTTTAAACGTTGTATTAGCTACAAGACAAACACACATTAGTTGGGGAGCACAATATCTACTCATAAGTGTAGGTTTGAGAAGAGGTCACGAGTCACGGGCCCAAGTTGTAATTGACACCTGTGGACCCCAGGACAGCTTGGGGTCTGAGGCCACCCACAATATGGCCCTGCACTGCCAGAAACTAAATATGGGGCTCTGTTCTCTCCCTTCTTCCCTACAGTGACCTGCTCTGAATTTAGCTCAAAGGCGGCACGCTCCGTTTTGAAGTCTTCTAACAACGGAAGCAACTTCCAGCCAACTCAGAAACTGAGGGGCTCACAGTAGCCAAATGAGCCTCTGCTAGAAACTCAGGTAGCATACTTCTAATACGGCAAGAATTATTTTGGTTGAATCCCAGAGAGTATTAGTTTCCTGCTTCTGCTGTAACAAGGGACCAGAATTTAGTGGCTTAAGCAACCTAAAATTCTCTTAGAGTCTCAGAGAGCTACAATAAAGGAGTCGGCCTGCTAGATCCATTCTGCAAACTCTAGGGGAAAATCAGTTTTTCCTTCTCTTCTCTAGCTTCTAGAGGCCACCGGCATGCCTTGGTTCATGGCCCCTTCTAACTTCTTCAAAGCCAGGAACAGCATCTGCCAGTCTCTTGCCTCCCACTCCCACCCTGCTCCCGTAATCACTTGTCCTCACTCACCTCCTTGCCGTCCTGAGAAGGATTCTGGTGATCACACTGGGCCTGCCCAGATAATCCAGGATAATCTTCCTGTCTCAAAACCCTTCACTTAATCACACCTGCACAGTCCCTTGTGTTATGTAAGATAACATTCACACAGGTTCCTAAGATTAGTATGTGGAACTTCTGGGGGTCCCCTGTTCAGTCTACCATACTGGGTGCCTCCTTGGAGTATGAATAAACCTTTCAGTGCACAGTAGTCAGGATATACAGGACTCATAAGCAGGGAATGGAAAACATCTAATGTGCTCTCGCCATGAGCCAGGGTGAGACCAGGTGCTAATTATACCATCCTTCATGGTATGGCTAATTATACCGCTCCTGGCAGCAACCCTAAAAGGCAGCTTCCATTACAACCCCCTTTCACAGAGGAGGGAAGGCTCAGATTTAGTCAACTGCCCAGCACATGTGGTCCAGGATGGGAGACCCAAGGCTGCCTGATTCCAGTCATCTTCAAACCAAATCTTCTCGTGAAGGAAGGCTTCTACCCAGGCTCTGCCCACACCTATGGGAGGGCCAGTACCACAAATGTGATTTTTGTACTGCCACGACCCAGTCCATCTTTTCTCTTCTCTAGTCAGTTTCCTTAGATGTAGAATAGCCTAACAGTTAAGGGAACGGACTTTAGAGCCAGGCTTTCAGGGTTCAAATCCCAGCTTGTCTCTTCTTCACTGTGTGACCTCATGCTTGTTACTAAGCGTCTCTGTTTCCTCATCTGTGAAATGGGAATAAAGGTAACTGCTCTCATAGGGTTTTATGAAGATAAAATCCGTCAATGCAGAGGTCTATAACATTGCCCGGTTAGAAGTATATAGGATACATGTTTGCTACTCTTATGTAAGAACACAGACAGAATCTGGGACAAGGCAATAACCTCAGGCTCTGCAGCAGGAGGGGAAGAGAAGGAGAGATTCTCTAACATGACTCACATTTAGCCCCTGGCAGAGCACAACAAATGGCAGCAGGGTCTAGCTTCTCCACACCATTCAAAGGAATGAGCAAGATCGATTTCTCATTCTAGGGGAAAAAAAGGAGCTAAAACACAAAGCACTTACCACCTTTTTTTTTTTTTTTTTAGATTTTTATTTATTGACTGATTTAGAGAGAGAGAGCAGGAGCAAGGGGAAAAATAGACGGAGAGAGAGAAGCAGACTCCTCGCTGAGCAGGGAGTCTGACTTGGGACTTTATCCCAGGACCCAGGGATTGTGACATGTGCCCAAGGCAGACGCTTAATCAGCTGAGCCACCCAGGCACTCCAAGCACTTACCATTCTTATTATCAATGTTAATAATCTCTGGTGGTTGTAAAGATGCCTAGTATGTTTACCTCGAGTGATACAAAAGAACTCAATAAACTAAAAGTTAACTAAACTGTCCTACTTGAGTCTTTTGGATAAACCAAGGAAGAGAGGAATTAAGAGTAGGAACGATACTTCGGGATAACACTAAAGAACTTCCAATACCCAAATTCCGGCCATAAATAAGGATCTGATGAGGGTATGTTACAAACCTTTAGTCACATGGGCAAGTCCAGGCCAGCTCCCTTCATAGTCTTTCCATCCATCCATCCGTCCTTCTGCCCAACCATCCAACACTTATTAAAGACACCTAAGTGTATCCTAAGTTAGGATAGTCGGGTGAAAGACGCGGCATTTCCTTCAAGAAGACAATTCAACAGACAACCACAAGGGGGTGCTATGAGAAATGCAGGCACCAAATACCAGGAGACAGGAAAGAGGACAGGTACCCAATTATCTCAATTACTTGATATAACAATTGACCTGAAGATTAAAGGTCACAGTATCCATGTAGGATGATCCTCAGTTCTTCCAGGCAGTCTGGACAGCATGTGGGTAAGTACAAAGACAGGAGTACACAGCCTCTTTGAGGGCACCCCATGCTCCAGTATGCCCAGGGTATGGAGTTAGGCCGAGTGGCAAGCAATGATGGTAAGTGGATTGTGAAGGACCTTCTACTGTGTGCTCAAGAGCATGGAAAAGGGAAGGGGCAGCCTACGATGATTTAAACAGAGATGTGCCAAAGAGGCAGAAAGCTAGACATGGTTGTTGCCTCTGTGTTGAAAGCCATCACCAGCCAAAACCCAAGTGGTGACAATGGATGTGCCTTCGAGTGGGAAGTGGGGGAAGCTGCCTACTGACCTTGGCCCTGGACTCTTTCCACTTTGCTTTAAATTCTAAGCAGCCTGTGGACTTTTCCTCATTCCTCCTTGGTTCTATAACATGTGTGTGCCCTTAGGGTGGTATAAAAATAGGCTCAGGAGCCCAGGGAAGAGGCACCTCAGCTGCCCAAGGATCTCAGACACTCCCTAGGCATGTGGCCGGGTTTCTCTCAGCTGTTGGGAGGGCCCAAGGTCACTGGGCCTGGAAACCTGATTCTGTTGCAGATGGCCTTCCCTTGGCCCAGGAGGCTCTGTGGAGAACGCAGGGGGAGGTACCTGGTGCCAGGCCTGTCCAAGGCCATCTCAAGAGCTGCCTCTCACTCACTCCTTCCTCCTTTCTCCGCTCCTGAGGTTCCATCCACCGGTCAGCCCAGGCCCTTTCCGGAAATACTCAATCTCCTCCCTTCTGCTGATTCTGCTCTACCCACAAATGAAAAATTAGAGTAGGGAATGGGGAGGGTGAGACTATTTTTATTATACCCCTTCTCTGTCACAGAAGTGGACACCACAGGCTCTTAAACTAGATAGACTTGGGTTTGAGCTCCAACTCTGCTTCCTAGGTGAGTAAACTGGGACCAAAAAAAAAAAAAAGAAAAGAAAGAGAATGAGACCTTGTAAAGCCTGTCCCCATGTGCTGTTTTTTGGGAGGGGGGAGCGGATTCTGCTCATGGAATGGGAGTTTGAAAACCACTGCCTGGTACTTCTCTGTGTCTACATACAAACACCTATTGTGTTGGGAATCAGGTGCCACCATGTCCATGGGGACTTCTGAAAGAACAGGGTGGGGGGCAGAGCTGTGCCCTAAGCAGCAGGGGCACTGAACTTTGGGTCTGTGGAGCCCTGGGGGACACATGGGCTGGCCTCTGGGATCTACAATCTGCTCAGGTGTATGCAAAATTCTGGGGGCTGTGTGATCTGGGGAGGAGAGGGCCTTAGCTTTCCTCAGATTTCCAGACGGTTCCATGTCTCCAACACATGAACTACGAGCACAAATCACCATTGTCGTAGAAACTGTCACATATCAAGGGCTGTTCCTATGCTAGGAGCATGGGGGTAACGAGCTCACCTACCTGAAAGGGCTGTTGGGAGAATGGAGGGAGAGGACCGCTGGGCAGCACTGAGCCGGGCACCTGGCACCAGGCGGACCCTGACAGGCTCTTGCTGTATTTTATCATCTTCATCAGTACTACCCATGATTATCCCTTGATTTGCCTCATTAGTACTAGAAAAACTTTATGAGCTGTATTACCAACCCCACTTTTAGGAACAGGAAATAGAGCTTTCAAAAGGTTGAATAATGAGCTGAAGGCCACAGGACAGCAGAGGAGGAACTTGAACTTGGCCTGCATGGTTCTCAAGCCCAATTGGCTCTCCATCTAGACGCTCTATGGGAAGGGGGTGTCCGAGTGGCTCAGTCGGTTAAGCACCTGACTCTTAGTTTCAGCTCAGGTCACGATCTCAGGGTCATGAGACTGAGCCCCACATCGGACTTCTTACTCAGCACAGGGTCGGCTTGAGATTCCTTTGCCCTTCCTCTCTCCCCTTCTGCTCCTCCCCCTTGCTTGCGCAGTCTCTCTCTAAAAATAAATAAATAAAAGCTTTGAAATTAATTAATTAAAGGTAGAAGCACCAAGAGAAGAAGGCAGAGCATTTGGAGAGCTCAGGAGGCGGCTCACTTGGGAGGCCCCAGATGACCCTGGGCTGGAGATCAGCAACCAAAAGGATAAACAGGCCTGGGGCTTTCCCCTGAAAGGGCCAGCAGGCCTTTCTAACTTTGCACCTCTCCTCATCCACAACAGAAAGCCAAGCCCTGTAAGATAATAATGATTAAAAAAGAAAACCACCCCCTGAAGCAGCCATTCCTAGGCTCCAAAGTGAGGCTCTGTCTTGGAGCCCAGGGGTTCCAGGAGAGGTGGTGCCCTCGGGCCAGGCTCCAGGCAATGTTTCTCCTCCCAAACTAACTCGTAACTCTGCTGAACAGAGCACTTGAAAGCCAAAAAGATGCCCCTGGGTTGCCATGGCAATGCTAAACAGACAAAACATTTAACCAGCTCTGACACACAAAAAACTTATTTAAGGGCCAAAGGGACAGCCTGGTGGGTGAGAAGGGGGCAGGAGGGTTTCTACAGCTCCCTCTCCAAGGACATGGCCCCTGGAGGGTCTAGGTCAGCCCGAAACTGCCCAAAGGACTCCTTCAACACAAGCTGAGGCCAGCCTGCTAGGGAAAGGCAAGTTCCTGCCATGCCTCCCTACCTTGTGCCCACCGTGACAGTCCTATCCTACGAAGGCCACCAGCAGGTTACGGTATATGCTGACGGTTCTGGTTTTGTCTTGCCCTGGGGGCAGCTTTCCAACATGTGGCACTTCAGTCTCTTCACTAGAATCGGGGGAGCATTATGCGGGCCCACAGCAGAGTCCAGAGTATAGGATGTGCCCACAAGCATGAATGGGTGCACGAACCTTCTGGCACTGTGCAGCTATAGGTCAGAGCAAGCAATAAATTCAGGAACTACCATTTCCCACCAGGTAGCATTTTCAGTTCCCAGACCCCATGACTGAACGTCCCTCTCCAGGGCTGGATGACCATGGGTATTTTCCTTCAAAAATACTTCACTCCAGGACACAGTGGAGGGTTGCTCCCCAAAATGCGGCAATTTGGGGAATGATCATGAATGCAGAAGGCTTGTCCCAGACCTGAAGCCTGCCATGGCTATGGGGTCTGCTGCATTCTGGAATCTTCCATGCCTCACTCCTCACTGGAGGAGAGGAGTCTCCCTAGATACAGCTTAGGGCCCTTGGGTAGGATCATAAACAAATGCTGCAAAATCTTTCTTTGCAGGGTCCCTGACAAGCTTTAGTAAAGATATGCTCCAGGAATGTGAATCCTCGTCCACCTGTCATTCCCCTGGGGTGAACCCTCTTGCCGTTCAGACTCACTCCCTAGAAGTTACTCTTGACCCTCCCTCGTTCTCGGATGCAAGGGGCCCCCACTGTGTCATGTACACAGAGGCCTGTGCAAATGGCAGCACTGTTATTCTCTGCTCTCCTGTCCACCCATCACGGAGCTCCTGGAGGGCAGGGACCCCATCTCGTTCACCTGAGCATTCACGTGGCCCACCCCAGTGGCTGGCAATGGTCAGCACTCTGCAAAGTTTTGCTGATCTGCAGGTCAAAGGGACAACACCATACTCATTGCGTCTGTGCATCGGTGCCCCTGGGATTTGCTGGTCCCAATGCCAGAGCTATCTGCTCTCACTTCCCCAGCCTCCTGGAAAAGAACATTTGAAGTAGAGCCCAGAGTGCAGGAATTTGAGACCTGAGCTACTGGGCAGTCTGGTGGGTCAGGTGAGGTTCCGTCTTTTTCTTTTCTTTTTTTTTTTTTTTTTTTTTCCAAGATTTTATTTATTTATTTGAGAGAGAGAGAGAGAGAGAGATCACAAGCAGGCAGACAGGCAAGCAGAGTGGGGGAAGCAGGCACCTGCCGAGCAGACAGCCTGATGCGGGGCTCGATGCCAGGACCCTAAGATCATGACCTGAGCTGAGGGCAGAGGCTTAACCCACTGAGCCACCCAGGCGCCCCAGGTGAGGTTCCGTCTTATGGACCCGTCACAGTTTGCAATGCGGGGCTAACAACAATAGCCCTGTTGTCTTTACCATCTTTCTCCTTTGCTGCAGAATGGAATGACTGTGGTGGAGGTTTTCCCATTTTCCTGGCCTCACATCCTGGACATTGAACTATTCTCTGCTATGTTTACCAGACTGTGTCTGCCTCCCTGCCCCTAGCTGGAACTAATTATCACAGACAAGTAGAGGATTTTATATTCCTGTGTTCTAAAAAAAAAACAAAAAACAAAAAACAAAAAAAACCCCACACAAACCCACAGGCCATTAAAAAAAAAAAAAGAGGAAAACAATACTTTCACAGCTGAAAGAGAGAAACCATAAAATTACATTGGTGTCATTTATAAATAACACTTGGCATCTAGAACTAAATTTGCACCAAAGAATCTGAGATGGCGGTATTATTTTATAAACTTGGAAAGTGGGCTTTCACACCTCCAACAGGAAGCACGGAAAATACAAAAGTGCCAAAGAGAATAAAAGGTTCATTACCTTTTATTCATTCATTTACTCATTCAAATATCAGGTCTACGTGTGCATTATAACGGGCTGGGACAAATGCATCTGTATCTACCCCGGGGGAACGACTATCTCTTTCATGTGAAGATATGACTGCATGTGTAAAATGCTTGCAGTGAATTAAGTCTTCTATCTTCCAAATTTTCTCAATTATTAATACACTAGACAGCTGCGGTAGCTCTAGCAAAAATAGCAGCCCAGCTTTTCCAGAAGTCAAAGCAGCCATGAGATGTCTGTATGGGACTTTCCTACATAAGGAGGGGTTGCTCTCTGGATCAAACAAAAAGAAACAAAGTCCCCGTGAAATGCGACAAAAAAAAAAAAAGAGAGAGAGAGAGAGAGAGAGAGAGAAACTTGTTTCACAATGTAAACTGAAGAAGGACTCCTCGCTACCCACCCTCCTCTTCGGGATAAAAAATATGTTTTTATGCATGCAGAGGAAAGTGCGCCAAAAAGGTGATCTGTCCAACTCGCAAAGATAACAAATACTTGGGAAAACTGAAAGGGAAACCCAAGGAATGCCAATCAGTTTGTTATATTCTGGAATGACAGTATCCAATTGTGTCAACTCAAAGGGAGTGGGGGAGGTCAGAAAAAATGGATTATGCCTTTTCCTTGGGTTTCTGGAAGCAGATTAATGTCCTGCAAAAATAAAGTTGTCCTTAAATTGCCACCTTCGTGTTTTAAGCAGATAGGAGTAGCATCATCCTAACAGTCTGATATATATGTACTTGGCGTAAAGACTGTTTGAAAAGCCTTTTGAAGGGAAAAAATCAGGTTCTCGGAGCATTGCAATTTCATGTTTTCTAAACTCAGTAGTGATCATGAATTTTAATTCAAAGATTATTCACAGGACATATAACAAGAACAGATGTTCAAAGATCCATTAAAAAAAAAAGCTTTACTATCAGAGCTTAAGCATATGATACCAGAGAGCATTTAACATATCAAGGTTAAGAATGGTCTGGATATGATTATACATTTCACATCTGCTGTCACCACTGTGCTTTCACATCCTTCTAACCTTTAAAGGCAATCAGACCACATGCCCTGATTTCTGAGCAAGATACCATGACCCCATCTGTGCCTCAGTACCACATACAGAGATCGCTGTGTCTCTGAGAAAGTGGAATCAGTCACAATGGTCCAAATTCTCAACAAGTGTGTATTTCCACCAGGTCTGCATAATTTGTTTCTGAAAGAAAGGGCAGTATTTCATGTTCCCTGTCTCACCATCTACATAAAAATCACGGCCACTTTTTAGTAAATGCCAACAAATTTCAGAGAAGCCAACCGCAGCTACTAGGAAATAGCTGTTAGTTTATTAATATAATCCCCTAGGGGAAAGCTTCTGGTGGGAATGTTCTCAAGACGGTCAATACCATTGAGAGGCAGGGCTTCCTTCTCTCACACAAATACTCGCCAGCTGTGTATCACTCACCATTTGCGATCTGTTCTTCGGACAGCCATTGATGTCTTCAATCTTCTCATTTGCTGAAATAGGAAACACAAGTCAGAAAAATAAACAATCACCCCAGATACTTTGAGTAGTGATGTTCAGGACCGTTGAGGCCAACCGCGTCCTAAGGCCCATCCTGGGGCCTGTCCAATCAGCGCGGCCATGAGAAATGCTGAGACGCAGCTCGAAAGCTTCGGGACTTACTCATCGAGCTGCCGTCCTCCGGGGACAGCTGGGGCAAGGTCGTCAGCATCCAAAGCAGAGACAACTGCACTGATGACAGCCTTGGAGCGATGGGGCATCACAGAAATGTGTGGAGACTGAGAAATAGACCGGATTGTGATTATGCTTTGGGCTCATCAAAAGGCGACTGTGATCTCCCCACAGAAGGTGGGATGGCTCAGAATGGATCAGTTCAGCTTTAGCCCCACTCAGGACAAAAGCCATGGACGATAGCATCTCACCTCATCTTAATTTTTTTTAAAATTTTAGTTCTCGTGTAGTTAATGTACAGTGTTATGTTAGTGTCAGGTGTAGAATATAGTGATTCAACACTTGTGCTCATCACCCAGTGGTCATCACCAGTGCCCTCCTTAGTCCCCATCACCTATTTCCCCTATGTCCCTCACCTGTCCCCCTCTGGTGACCCTCAGTTTGTTCTCTGTATTGAAAGAGTCCGGTTTTTGGTCTGTCTCTTGTTTTTTCCCCTTTGTTTTGTTTCTTAAACTACACAAGTGAAACCACATGTTTGTCTTTCTGACTCATTTCACTTGGCATTATACTCTCTAGCTCCATCCATGTCATTGCAAATGGCAAGACTTCGTTCTTTTTTGTGGCTGAGTAATATATCTCACACACACACACACACACACACACACATCTTTATCCATTCATGTATCAATAAAGACTTGGGCTGCTTCCAGGTCTTGGCTATTGTAAAGAATGCCGCCATCAACAGCGGTGTGTGTATCCCTTTGAATTCGTGTTTTTGTATTCTTTGTGTAAATATCCAGTAATGGGATTACTAGATCATATGGTCATTCGACTTCTAATTATTTGAGGCACCTCCATATTGTTTTCCACAGTGGCTGCACCAGTCTGCATTCCCACCAACAGTCATGAGCCCTCTTTCTCTACATCCTCGCCAACACTTGTTTCTGGTGTTTTTGATATTAGCCACTCTGACAGGTGTGAGATGATCTCACTGTGGTTTTGATTTTGCATTTTTCCGATGAGTTGAGCATCATTTCATGCATCTGTTAACTGTCTCACCTCATCTTTAGCCAGAAATGTTAATATTGCTTAATACCAATAGGATTACTAATAATCCTATTCCCAGTGTGGTAACACAGATAGAAAATGGGAGCGTGAGACTTAAAAGTGGCTCTTCCAAGACCATATGGTAAGTCTAGATTAGGTCTGAAACACACTCTTGGAGTCATAATAGCACCTAGCTCCTTAGAGATGTAAGAGAAAGAGCTTGTGTTGAATTACCTGGAAATCAATACCAGTGATATGGAAGAAAGGCCCAGGTTCTGATGCTGAAGTATGGAGGAATCCCAGCAAGACACAGCCTAAGTTATCTATGGGGGGGGGGGGAGGGGGTTGGGTTGGGTGGGAGGGGTTGAGTTTGCCACAGAACAGCACAGAAACACAATACATGTAGAGATTAGGGCACTGGCTTTGGAGGCAAAGATACTGCAGATTCTCAGCTCTACAGCTTCTTAGCTGTGTGATCTTAGCCATATCACTCAACCTCTCTGGGCCACAGTTTCTTCATCTATAAGATTGAGCTAATACTACCTACTTTAGAGGAAGCATTGTGGGAAATAGATTACAGGATGGCAATAAAATGCTTCGTGCTGTGCCCAGCACACAGTGAGTGTTCTATAGATGGCAGCTCTCATTAACCCAGTAATGTATATCATCAACGTAAATTACATACCATGTTAATCTCCTTTCTGATGTCTCCATCAGAGTTAAGCCCAGAAACTCAGCTAGGAGTCCACAGTCAAGAACTAAGGATCTGCCTCCTCTGTGAAGCCTTTCTAAGCTTCTTTCCCAATCCCCTGTCCTTCCAGCCCCAGCCCTCAGCCTGGGATGGAGAAAGCACCTTCAGGTCTCTGGTCTGCCTAGCTTGCTGTTTATAGCCTGGCAGACATGCAGATTGGGATTTTCACATTTGTGTCCTCAAGGCTCAAGAAGTGCTTACAAAACTGAATTTAAAACAAAAAACAAAAACCCTCTTACATCAGATTTTAATGAATACGATGTCAAAAACTTCCATGAAAAGATATTAAAAACCAGCTGAAAAGGATAATAGAATCAAAGTGTCCCAAACCTCTATTTTACAACACCAGAGTCTAAGTATTCCACACCATTACCTCAACTGGGCTTATTTTTTTCTTTAGTGTTTCTACCTTGAGAGAGAAGGGAGAAATAAGAAGTAAGAAATTGTTTAAAAATCCAATCACCATGAGACAGTCTAGTCAATATACATTCAGTCTAATCTACACCTTTAGAATTTGCCCAGAGTAATAGATACTCAGCCTTATGCCCCACCTTGGAAGACGTCAGTCTTCAGAGATCCAACTCTTAAGAATCCTAGGATAAACACTGTAGGAAGCCTTTTCTTTTCTAAGATTTTATTTATTTATTTGACACAGAGAAAGATCACAAGTAGGCAGAGAGGCAGGCAGGGGGCGGGGAAGTAGGCTCCCTGCTGAGCAGAGAGCCCGATGTGGGGCTCGATCCCAGGTCCCAGGACCCTGAGATCATGATCTGAGCTGAAGGCAGAGGCTTAACGCACTGAGCCACCCAGGTGCCCCTGTAGGAAGCCTTTTCAACCTGCTTCCCTTACTCCCAAAAGAGGTGCCACAGAGCCTTTAAAAAGCACATTAAAAAAAGGCCCCGTGGATGAGATGACCCATGGATATTTTTTCTTCAGTTCACTAGAAAATATCAGAATTATAATTGGCCGGAATAGACCACTATTATAGCATGTGAACTCCAGACCAAGTTTTACCACCTACTCTTTTCAACTGTAGTCCCAAGGCTGAGGATTGTGCCCGACACACAGTAGCCCCTCAAATATTTGTTGAGAGGAGCTAAGGAATGAGTATCCTGAACATTTCCAAGAATCAAGGTTTTAGGCCTATTTTGAGGCAGTTGTCCTTTCACTTGTCAAAACAGACATACATACTGAAGATGGAAAAAAAAGATCCTTGACAAATGGCACTTCTTCAAACAAGGGAGATGATGTCAGGCCTACACTCGGACCTCGGGTTTTCATATACAACACCGGAAAAATAAATATGCGGCTTTTGAGAATCCAGGCCCCTCAAGGTATCCTCCAGCTGGATGCTCATGATGGCCAAAGTCATAAGTCAGTAGGTTCCAATCAAGACCCAGTGCAGCATGAGGTCATCAGTGCCCATTAAAGTGAAGGATGGATAGCTGTGATCCCAAGAAATCACTTTAAAGATTCTTTATATACCATCTGGATAAAAACAAAAACCCAAAGGGCTTGGTCCCATCATTCCTCTACTTCCTTTTCATGGTCAGTCACCAAACCACAGTCCGGTAGTGCCTCAATTCAAGTATCGCAGCTCCCATAAGCTTCTTGCCATTTTACAACATTCAAAATAAATCAGTGGAGTGGAGTCCATGGGCGACTACTCTAAAGATATACGGGAAGAGATCGATCAAATGCCGAAATCCCAACGCAAATGCTTAATAAAAATGCAAGAAAAATCTTGAACCTCCTCGTTTCCAATTTCATGTAATTTAAATACTTCTCCTTTCCTTAAATTCTCAAGAATTTCTATGGCTGTCATAAATACTTAGAGCAGAAACAGAGGCTCTGATTCTGCTGATAAGAAGGAAGAAGAGTTTGGTCTTTCGAGCTGAATTTATTAACTTACGGTAGGGGGCCTTTGGCTGCAAACCAAAAACAGATAACCGAAGAAGCAAAGGCATTTGTCCCCAAAGTCCTCAGCTATGATTAAAACTGGAATCCCTAAGTGCCCGTGCTAATTTATTTATTCCAGCATGTTCAAGACATTCTCAGCACACGAATGCAGTAACCTGTCTACACACGAGGTGACAAGTCAGTAATTGGAAAGCTTTTTAAGGAAGAAGAGTGGCACCAAGTTCATTGCTTTCCAAAGGACTTCTTTCAAAGGGCTGAAAGCATTTCAGCAGCCCATGCATCTCGGCATAGGGCAGTTGACAGATCTGCCCACAGGAAGAGAGAGAAACTGGCTACCCAGAAAGGCAGAGGACTTACCCAACGACACACAATGATAATAGGTCATCAATGGAAAGAGGGTTGAATTCCTGGTTATGCTCAGAGGTAGCCCCAACGGCAGTGGAAAAGGAGCTCCTATCAACTCTCTCCACCTCTAACAGGAAAGCTCTCCCCCATCCTCTGTCTTTGCTTCCTCCTTCTCTCCAATCATCCTCTTTTGTTCATCATTCCATCCTTCTCTCTATTCTTTCCTCCCTGTCTCCCACCCGTTCTCTCCTTCCAACCCCTTCTGGCATTCTCCTGAGTGACAGCAATGTAAGCAGGAGGAGGGAGGCCTGTCTCTCCCTCTTGATTCATGCTGTTTATCCTGGCCTCGTAAGCCTTTCTAATAACTCATGGCGATGGCACGGTGATGGGCTGGCAGGCAACTGCCGGCTTCGGGCAGCTCATGACTCAAGAAGATAATCACACTAATAAGAGGTCGAATGGAGACTGGACCCTTGGTCACAGAAGGCAGCAGTGAAAGGTTCATTTCTGCCCAACAGGCAGAAGACAATGGTAGAAAGGTGTGGGCCCCAAATCATTCCACTATCTGAGAAGCACAACTCCTGGGACAGACACACAGTCTCCAGAATGGATCTCTCTGGGATAGGTGAAGATTCTGGAGCTAGTGTCTGTGCATAACACTTAAGGTTTTCCCAGTCAACAAAACCAAAAGACAACCAACCGACAGAATGGGAGAAGATATCTGCAAACAACGTATCAGATAAAGAACTTATCAAACTCAACACCCAAAGAATAATCCGATCAAGAAATGGACAGAAGATATGAACAGACATTTCTCCAAAGAAAACATACAAATGGCCAACAGACACATGAAAAAAATGCTCAACATCAGGGAAATACAAATCAAAACCACAGTGAGATACTACCTCACACCAGCCAGAAAGGCTAAAATTAACCAGTCAGGAAACGACAGGTGTTGGTGAGGAGGTAGAGAAAGAGGAACCCTCCTACACCCTTGGTGGGAACGCAAGCTGGTGCAGCCACTCTGGAAAACAGTATGACTGTTCCTCAAAAAGTTGAAAATAGAGCTACCCTATGACCCAGCAATTGCACTACTGGGTATTTACCCTAAAGATACAAATGTAGTGATCCGAAGGGGCACGTGCACCCAAATGTTTATAGCAGAAATTACATAATAGCCAAACCATGGAAAGAGCCTAGATGTCCATCAACAGATGAATGGATAAAGATACACACACACACACACACACACACACACACACACACACACACAGGAATACTATGCAGCCATCAAAAATACCGTAATCTTGCCATTTGCAATGACGTGGATGGAACTGGAGGATATTATGCTAAGCAAAATAAGTAAATCAGAGAAAGACAATTATCATATGATCTTACTGATATGAGGAATTTGAGAGGCAGGGTCGGGGGATCATAAGGAAAGGGAGGGAAAAATGAAACAAGATGGGACTGGGGAGTGAGACAGACCATAAGAGACTCTCAATCTCGGGAAACAAACTAAGGGCTGCTGCAGTGGAGGGGGTTGGAGGGATGGGGTGGCTGGGTGATAGACATTAGAGAGGGTATGTGCTATGGTGAGTGCTGTGAATTGTGTAAGCCTGATGATTCACAGATCTGTACCCCTGAAACAAATAATACATTATATGTTCATTAAAAAACAAAGAAACAAAACTTAAGGCTTTCCTTCAAGCCACCCTTCTGATCATGGCCCTCCCCAATGTGAAAAATCAACTCTTCAACCCCTAGCTTTTGTGCTTAGGCAAAGCCCAAAATTCATTGCTCCATACCTGGTAGTCCCACCTTATTTTGCCTTGTTGACCCTCTCGCTCTCTACCCTCCAAATGTCTCTGCACACTATTTCCTCTGCCTGGAATGTCCTCCTGACTGCTTCACCTAGATAACTCCAAGTTTGAGGTCTTGGCTTACAGGTAAATTCCTCAAGGAACCCTTCCTTGATTCTACCCCCCTCCCCTGTCATGGGTCATGTCTCACAGCACCACTGGTCTATTACGTACTATACTCTCCCAGCCCTTGAAAGGTGTTGTTCCCCAACGGGACAATCTTCCTGACCACAAGTTTCAATGGACCTTCATTTAAGGGTGTTCTTTTCTCTAATTACTTTGAAATCACTTAAACAGGGGACACCTGGCTCAGTCAGTTGGGCATCTGACTCTTGATTTTGGCTGGGGTCATAATTGCAGGGTCATGAGATTGAACCCTGCATCAGGCTTCATGCTAGGCATGGAATCTGCTTGAGATTCTGTCAGTCCCTCTGCCTCTCTCCCTGCTCACACTAACAGTAAATAAAATCAGAAAGGAAGGAAGGAAGAAAGAAACAAAGAAAAAGGAAGGAAGGAAGGAAGGAAGGAAGGAAGGAAGGAAGGAAGGAAGGAAGGAAATAAAGAAAAAGAAAGGAAGAATGAACTTCAAATGGACAGAAAAGTCACAGGAATCATACAGAGAATTCCCACACACCATCCTTTCTCATTTTCTCCCCTCTTGTCTCTGTACAGGTATATGGATTTTTTTTTTTCTGAATCCTTTCAGTGCAGAATATGTAGATCGTGTCCTTTGCCCTTAGATTTCATATGCATTTACAAAGAACAAGGAGATTATCTCATGGTACAATTATAAAATTTAAAAACTGACATTGATATAATCCCAATTTTGGCAATATACTAAAAAATGTCCTTTATGGCATTTTATTCCCCATACAGGATCCAGTCCAGGATCTTGCTGTACCTTTAGTTGTCACATCACTTTAATCTCCTTTATTCTGGAACAATTTCTCAGGCTTGGTCTTTCATAGAGCTGACATTTTTGAACAATACAGGCCAGTTTTTTTGTTTTTGTTTTTAAATAGAATGTTCCACAATTCGAGTTGGTCTAAGATTCCTCGTGATTAGCTTCAGGTTTTCCATCCCAAGTGATGCTATGTTCTTCTGGGTATCACTTCAGTAAGTACATGATATCCATCTACCCCTTGCCACTGATAGAATTTTGATCTCCTGGTCGTGAAGTGGATTCTCCCCTGTGTAGATACATTTCCCTTGCAACTAATAAGCAATCACTGAAGAGACGCTCTGAGACCATGCAAATTGCTTGCTCCTCAAACTTTCTCCTCCGATGTCAGAATCCATGGCTTCTTGCCATAACTAATATTTACCATCATGGTTATAACTATTTGTTCTCCAAAACAGTGGAGGCCTTTCTTCTCCACTGATCAAAGTATCTGTCAGTAGAGACTTACAGATTCCTATTTTATGCCATAATTATAATCCACAACTGTCCTCAGTTTTGAAGCTCTGTGGTCTCAGATTATGGTCATTCTTTAGAGCCATGGAGGGCAGAAATAGTACTTATAAGGAGATACTACCAAGGGGTGGGGGGCAGATTTTGACCTAGTGAAAGAAAATCTTTGGGAGGATTCCAACTCAATAGTTGAACAACCTGGTCAGAAAACGCCGCTCTGCCTCCCTCACCAAGAAATCTGTATTCACAAGACACGCTCAGATTAAACACTCTGAACCGGGTGACAAACAATCCAGAGAAGTAGTCACCCAAGACTCCTGCGTGTCGCTACCTTCTCAGCTCCTCATTCTCTGGGTCTCCGTTCTCCACAGTCAGAGCAGAGAGGGTGAGCCCAGCACAGGCAAAAGGGCAGAGACCGAGGCACTAACATCAGGCTTCGCTTACAGAGTCCCCAGCGGAGCAAGCCTCCCTTGGAGGGCCGAGGGAAAGGCAGTTGGTGGCCTCAGGCACCATCAGGCACTGGTACTAACTCGAGGCCGGGCTATCTGTCCAGTAGCTCAGGCCCTGAGAGGTCACTGTCTAGGGAGGTTCATGTCCTCCGAATAGATTCAGGGAAGCAGCCTCCTAAGCAAGACAAACACTGCACTAGCCTACACCCCGTCGCGCTGTGCTCAGTCAATTCGTGACATACATGCTACCACTCATCTATTCTGAGCCCATGACAGACAGAACGAATCTATCATGATACACTCTAACGGGATACCAAGGCCTTATCACCCTCGTCCTCAGAACTTTTTAGGAAGTGGCCACTGAGTGCGATCCGAGAGCGCTTTACTTTCCAAACAGGTCATGTTTGCTACCTACCTTGCATTTCCTAAGAATGCCATAAAAATCAGGGTGTGCCCATTTTAAAGACAGGGAAGCAGAGGCAGCAGAGGAAAGGGACTCTGAGGTCCCACGGTTGGGAGCAATGAAGCTGGGATGAGAGCAAGGCTTCTAGGTTCCATCCTTTCTCACTTGGTCCCAGTGCTGAAAGCGGAGAAGGTCCTGGTAGAAATACTCACAGCCCCAAGATGCAGCCACTGTCCTGCCTCACATAACACTGCGGATGTAGAGATCAAAACTCAGCTCCCAGACAAGTCTTCTCCTTTATGAAGACCCCAGCAAGAAGATGGCACTCCTTCTTCCAAGGTTACAGGCCTTGCACTTTTGTCTCTTTATTCCTAGCTTGGAGCACAACGCTAGCACACAGTCAGCGCTCAAGAAATCGTGATGAACTGAAGCAAAGGCAGCCAGATCCTTGTACCAGGTTCCATGTGTCGGGATTGACAGGAGGGTACAACACAGCAGGGCAACGCACAGAGGCGTTAGGAGCAAACTAACCCAAACCAGAATCCCCTCCAGGCTAGCCGTGTGATATGGAGCTTCTGAGACTCACTGAGCCTCGGTGTCTGCAGGTGTGAAATAGGGCAAGTATCCCCTACTTCATAGAGAAGTAGAGGAAATGGAGAGAAATTTGTAAAGGATTGGCAGGAGTGATGAAGAGCGGGAGGAAGAGAAATCAGTTCCCAACCGAGATGATGACATGGGAGGAAGGAAGGGGCAGAGGGTGGAGTAGGAGAAAAGGCACAGCATAGGGAGTT
Organism: Mellivora capensis; assembly: GCA_004024625.1. NCBI lineage: Eukaryota > Metazoa > Chordata > Mammalia > Carnivora > Mustelidae > Mellivora > Mellivora capensis. Next base: position 217,469 of record PISX010000674.1, read on the forward strand.
TAGTCAAGGACACTGTAAGAGTGTTGCATGGGGACCGACGGAGGCTACATTTGTGGTGAGCAGAGCACAATGGATAAAACTGTTCCATCGCTGTGTTGCACACCTGAAACTAATGTAATATTAGGTGCCAGCCATACTCAGAAAAGTTTGAGAAAAAAAGTGGGAGGAGGAAGAGGATGAAAGGGAAGAAGTATAGCAGACAGACTTCGAGGCCACCCCCAGTGTTCTTCACGCTTAACTTCAAACCCTTGTGTAATTCCCTCCTGTGGGGTGTGACAGAACCTAGGCTTTGCTTCTAACCAACCATATAAGGCAAAGGTGGTGGGATGTCACTCCCACAATCACATCACATTGTAGATGATGACAAACAGCGAGCCAATTTGCTCTAGGAACGTGCTCCCTTGGTGGCACTGAAGAAATCAATCCAAGCAACACACTGGGAGACCCGCATGGCAAGGAGCTGAGAGAGGCTTCTAAGAGTGAAGCCCTCCAGCCAAGAGTCAGGGAGAAATCAGGATTCACCTCCTCTGACCACAGGGAGATGAATCTGCCGACACTGAGGGAACCTGGCCCCCTCCCCGGTCAAGCCTCCACATGAGGACTCAGCCCCGGCCAATACCTTGACGGCGACCTTGCGGAGGCGCCAGCTATGCCATGCCTGCACTTCTGATACCCAGAAACGATGAGCTAACACATACACACGGCCATGTGCTACACAGCCACAGACGACGAACACAGGGCAGGAAGGGAGAAGGGGAACAAGCACAAGTCAGTCTTAAGAAATCAATCTTAGGGGCGCCTGGGTGGCTCAGTGGGTTAAAGCCTCTGCCTTCTGCTAAGGTCATGATCCCAGGGTCCTGGGATCGAGCCCCACATCAGGCTCTCTGCTCAGCGGGGAGCCTGCTTCCTCTACTCTCTCTGCCTGCTTGTGATTTCTGTCAAATAAATAAAATCTTAAAAAAAAAAAAAAAAGAAATCAATCTTAGGATGGCAGGGGCACTTGGATCTGAGTGGCAGCACCAGTCCAAAAGTGTCCAGCTAAGGCCAGCTTGCCTGGGTTTTCAGGTACAATCTCCACGGAGGTGAGCAGAATTACAACTTTATGTAAAAGGTCATTCTGCTTAGACTTGAAAGATAAGCAACTCTCCCCCAGCAATGCACACCCAGTGGGCTGGGGCTTCTGTCCTTATGCCTTTTCCTTTGGCACGAGGCAGCCACGCAAGCCGCCAGCGACAACAGTCAGCCTGACGGCATCTAATTGACCTGCCTCTCAGTGGGAGCTCTCAGGCAGGGCTGCGGGGGTCACTCCCCATAAGCTTCAAGGCTCAAGGCAGAGCTGTGCCCTCCTGCCTTCCCGGGATGAACCGTTCTTCCTGATGTGCAGCCCTAGCTCCCTTCTCCCAGTAGTAAAACCAGAACCAGCCCTCTACAAAGTTTGATTCTTTGCCTTCTTAGACCCAATTAGAGTTGACAGGACTCAATCAGTCTTGTGGTACCTTTTGTTTGTTTTTGGCAAATATTTCCAAAGTAATCCACAAAAAAAGTACCATCAGAGGGGTGTGGGGGCGGAGAGGGTGGAGAAGGGAGAACCAAAAAGACAGGGGACAAGAAAGGGGCAGAGAGCCCTTCTCAGACCACCAGCCCTTCAGCCCTACTTCTCAGAGCATCAAGAGGAAAAGCAAGCTGGTATCCACGCTTCCCCAAGCATGAGACGTTATCAAGTAAACTGTCAACACATGCGACAGAAACACTGTATTCTTCTGGGAGAGTTCAGTGTTCCAGGCCCCTTGTCGGGCTTGGCCCCTTCCAGGTCTCCATTGTAAGTCCTCGGTCCCCAACATAAAACCCGCTCTTACCCACAACCTGGATGATCTGAGCCAGGAGGACGCCGTCCGTCACATCTTGCTGGAGGTCCTTGATGAGACGTTTGTGGCCCGATTTGGCTAAGTAGTGATTGGCCCAGTCCGTATAGATCTGCAAGAAAGCAAACAGGCAACTTGAGCCACCTACTCAGACCCCATCCCGGAGCCGGAGGCAGCTGCTGGGGCCTGCGCAGCAGCCCCTGTCCCGCCAGCGCGCTGTCCCGGGCCAGCCAGTGCCATTAACATGCAGAGCCGTGTGCGGAGGGGCCTTTCAGCTGGGCTTTTGCCTATTGAGAGATCTGCCATCGAGGCGCAGGGAAAAGCTAAAGAAAGCTTCAAAGCATGCAAAGGCCTGAATGGGACGGGGACACAGAACTAAACAGTCTGCTCCAGACGGCTTTGAGAGGCGGTGGCTCGAAATGCAAGAGGAGCCTCCCCCCACTCCGCCGCCACCACCCCCCCTTCCCATCTTTTTCTCTTTATTGAGAAAACGTATGGGGAGGTTACCACCCAACAGGCATCTTTTAATGGGCCATTTCAGGGTGAGGAGGGCTATTGAGTTAGCGAAGCTCTCAGGAGCCTGGGTCCCTTGTAAAGAAGCCAAGTACACAAACACAGAGCCCTTCAATTACTCGCGTGTGAGTGGCGTTATTGACGACCTTGCGATCAGCTCAAATGTAATCGGTTTAATTTAAAAGCCTCATTTCCACTGTTGGGATTCTGTGATGAGTAATAATTTCAAAAAACCAGCAAATTCCAACATATTTAAACACAGCACTGGTGTGTGTGCAGCAGCCTGAAAGGGAGAGGCTGGGTCACCCATGGGATCAGGAAATCAACCCTGCCCGCCCCCACCCCACTCTGTCCCAAGAGCATCTTTTCTTTTCTAAGCACAAGAAAACGCACCTGAAAACTTTCTCCCTAACTGAAATAAGCCAAATAACAAACAAAATTGGAAACCTCATCAATTTTGAGTGATAGTTTCCACGACAGGTTCCTAGATTCCTCCTCCCTCCAGCTTGTCTGTGGAGTAACATGTAGGCTCCATATAACAGCACCTTTCTCCTGCCTACAGTGATGGCTCAAAGAGTATACCCCACCTTGACTGGCCCATATATTAGCAGCAACAAGTTCATATACTAAGTCATATGATGTATCCTGCAAATTGGGGAGGGGATTGTTGTATTTCCAACAGGCCTGCTCTGAGATCTTGCGTGTGACTCCTAGAGCAGTGGGAGCCCTACCCTCACACCTGCTCTCCTCCACTTGGCTCTTCAAATGAGCCCAGAATAAACTCACACAATGGGGCTCCACCCCTCGAGGCTCACAGAATGGGGACAGCAGGCCAGCGCCTAGGAGCCTTCTGGGAGGCTGCAGTTCTGGCTATGCCACCTGGGATGGGGAGAGCCTCCTCCCAAGATGGGGCAAGACAGAGCTAAACTTCCTACTTCATCCTGAGCTGAGAACAGACACCCCTGTCTCCTTCCAGCCCCAAACTTGAATCTTGGTCTGCCCCTGCAGACCCATAGCTGAAGAGGCCAATGCAGGATGGGGCTATGCCACACCGTGGTCCAAGGTGTCTCATCCTTAAATCCATGATACGTGCCTCCCTAGGACTCCCAAGCACGATCAGTCTCAATTTTGTAAGCACTGAGAAAGCTAAGGAAGTGAGGCACGATCATCAAATGGCCAACCTAAACGCCAGTGATCACTAAATTAAATTGTTAAGGGAGGGGAAAAAAAACATTAAAAGAAAAAAAAAAAAAAGGGCAGACCCGGGTTCAAGTCCCAGTTCTGGAGTTTCCACAGGGTAGGGATTTGGATCTGTGTTGTTCTTTGATGTTTCCAAGGGACCTGCAGCATTAGCGCATTAGTTCTCGATATGTGTTTGTGGGCGAATGGCTGTAGGATTTCAGGCCAGCTATTTAACTGCACTGAGGCTAGTTGTTCTTATCTGTGACACTGGATCAATACCACTACTTGTCAGCTGTTATAAAGACTGAGTGATCAGACATTTGGAAAAAAAATATATAAGGTGGGGGGCACCTGGGTGGCTTAGTGAGTTGAGTGCCTGATGTGATTCAGCTCAGGTCATGATCTCAGGCTCCGTGCTCAGGCTGCTTGTCCCTCTCCCTCTGCTCCTTCCCCCCCAAATAAATAAAATCTTAAAAAAAAAAATTTGGTAAAAAGGCCTAATGCAGAGTAGGAACTTAATAACCGCCATACAGTGCCTACTACATGCCTTTAGATGTTTATCTATTGGTATAAACATTTTGCACATATTAGCTCATTTACTCCTCACCCTATGAAATAGATATCCTTTTTTTCAGAGCAGAAATTTGAAATGTAGAGAGGTAAAGCAGTAACTTGTCCAAGGCCATAAGTAAGTGGCACAGCCAGGATTTGAACCCATCTAGGCTACGGAAACCGTTGGACATTTCTACCATGTTGCTTCTCTGAATACAAACACAAAAGTTATTCAAATCATTTATCTCCTCCATGATACCCACCTCTGGATTCTAGGCTGATTCTTCTATTCAGTTATGTTCTCACTGAAAGATTTTAAAAATACATAAAAACCCCAAACCTAGTTCTATCCCTTGCTGTCTGCATGCCCTTGGTCAAGTTACTCAACTTCTGCGAGGTTCCATTTATTCAGCTGTAAAATGGGCATAAGACCTACTTCAGAAGGTGGTCGTGAAGACTCACTGAAGTTCCTGGCCTGACCCACCCTGGGGCTCGGGAAGTGGGGGCAGTGGAGTGGGATGGTAAAGAGGGGAGGTCTCAAATCAACATGCTTGCTTTAAATCATAGCCTCCATGATGCCAATTATCTCTGCACCCTTTGACCCGGTGTCCTTGTTTATAAGATGGGGATAATACAACCTACATCATGGGGCTATTAGGAAGATGAAATGAGCTCATATATATAAAAGGACACAGAATCTGCCACCATGCTTAGTCTTCCTGGAGCATAGCTCTAATCCTACCACCTGTTCAAAAAATCATCAACAGCACTATGCTTCCCATTGAATTAAATTCAGACTTTTTACACTGCTCTTCAAGGCAGTAAGACCCACCCACTCTTCCCCAGATCGTGTCCAATGCTTCTGGGGGAGGCAGTGCATGTGGAAGTTAAAAATATGGGCTTTAGAAATGACCAAGTCAAGCAGGCCCTCAGTTCTGGGCAAGTGAATTTCTATGAGCCTTTCTGTATCTCAGTTTTACCTTCCTTAAAATGGGGATTATATCAAATGTCTTATAAAACAGCCTGGTAGTTCATGACCCAGGCCAAACCCAGGTGACCATGTTTTTGTAACCAAAGCTCTACTGGAACACGGCCACACTCACTTGTCATCTTTTCTTTTTTTTTTTTTTTTTAAAGATTTTATTTATTTATATGACAGACAGAGCTCACAAGTAGGCAGAGAGGCAGGCAGAGAGAGAGGAGCCAGGCTCCCTGCCCAGCAGAGAGCCCGACGTGGGGCTCGATCCCAGGACCCTGGGATCATGACCTGAGCCGAAGGCAGAGGCTTTAACCTGCTGAGCCACCCAGGCGCCCCACTCACTTGTCATCTTTATCTGCTCTCGTGTCACGGTGGCACAGCTGAGTAGCTGTGACAGAGAGCTTTGGGCCCACAAAGGTTCAAGTATTTACGATCTAGCTCTTTGCAGAAAAGATCGGCCAGTCTATTAGAAGGACTGAAGGAGCTAAGAGGCCTACCATACCAAATGCTCAGTAGTAATAATTACGATCATCTTCAGGAAAACTCAACCTCACATTTCCCCATCTCTGTCTGCCTGAGTACCTCTACCTGGGGTCACCTGGCAAGGCTCAATTCCTAGGTCAGTCCTGCCATGAAGTCACCGCGGATTTCCCAACTGCATCCTGAGCTGCACAGGACACAGAGACTGTAGATAACATGGACATTAGCACTACCTTCCCACCCTTCCCGCCAGATGTGGGCAGAGACCGTGTCCCGTCCATCTTTGCTACTCAGTAACGCCTTCCAAGGTGGGGGACACAGGGCAGTCAGAAAATACGTGGTTGCCAGGTTGAGCTAAACAGAGAGAAAGAGGGCAAATCTCTGGGAAACTGATTACATTTGAAATAAGAATGTAGGCTCTCAGCGGATCCTCAAACCAGACTCTCAAATCTCTTTATTGATTCAAAGAGGAAGAGACAGAGAAAATAAATAACTCCATGCCTCAAGCTCATTAATCAGGACCCATCCAACAAGAATCATTAATTACCTGGAGTGTCCCCTCCCCTCCCCTCTCCCCAGCTCTCAACTTTTTAAAGTCACAAGAAAACACATTTATTGTAAGAATCCGTTTTCAGGGGCCATGCTAAGCCTGGACATAAGTCAGGCCCATCGCTCTCACTCGCTCTTTCAGTAGCTCAGGCAATGAGTGCCATTCTTTCAAGGGGCACCCTTGGAAAATCAACTCACAATATCCATAGTCAAAGGCTCTGTCAGATTTGGCACCTCGCAAAAAGGCCACAGTGTGTGTTTCAAAGATACTAAGCAAGGGCTAACGCATGCAGAGCTTCCTGTCCAAGGTTTAGGGTCCCAGAAACAATTGCTCCAGAGCCTCACGGTCCCCACACTTCTAGAGACTGGGGTCTGCTGATGCTCTTACCTGGGAGCCCCCTGATCCTGGTTCTGTGAACTTCTAGTTGCCATGGACCAGAAAAAGAACCCCACAGTTGGAAAGAACACAAGCACTGTTCCCACCTCCAGCTCCAGATCTGATCATTCTAGAGCAAAGCTCTAGGACAACGTCGCACTACTGTGCGAGGAGCCTTTTGCACTCTGATTCCTTCCTCTCACTGTCTGCCTCTCCCCTCAGCCCCTCTAACAGGGGACTCAGTACTCCAGAAGTGCTCAGTGAGGGAGAGAAGCTGCTGTCAAAGGCTTGAAGAGATAAAAGAGGGAAGGAAGGCGATGACAGCTGAGGAGTGAATTTGGTTTGATTCACTTATTACCCCTGACAGAATTTCAAGGAGTGCGTCATTTGTTTGCTTATAATTCCCCATCATTCCGTATCACAGAGGCTGCAATCAAAGAGGGAAAATTTTGACAGATCGATTGAAGTAAAAAAACCCGATTATTAGTTGTAACAAGAAAACCGATAATAATTGCACTCTGTTAAATCAACGGGGATAAGAATGTTGCTAAATTTATACTGCAATTAGCCCTCCTGGAAAGGGTGGGGGTAGCGTTCCAAGAAACCAGAGAACAATTTCACAAAGCGACTGCACGGAAAGTGGGTGCCATTCAGAACTCCGCCACAAATCCGGACCCATGTGCCGGACAGCCGGATGGATCCCGAAGGCAGTGGATGGCCTGAGGACAGACTTTCCAGAACAGAGAGCAAAACAGATCTCTTAGAAGGAAGTGCCGGTGCGGAGATTAAAGTAAGCCTGTCAGTAGCCTGGGAGGTGGTTTGCAGTCAATCCGCTGTTAAGGAAATGCTACCGTTTGGCCCCCATTCAAGAGGTCTGGCTCCAGGCTTCGGCCATGACATCAACCAGTATTCCCACTACAAGGCGGTATGCCGTTAAATGGCTTAGTTCCGATGGCTCCGAAGTCCAAAATGACACTGCCACAACATACAGAGTGTTCACTCAGTACCTGAACATGGCAAAGAACCCCTGCCTTGTTTAAAACCACTGCCTCGAAACCACCACTCAAATAGGGGAAATGGTGTCCCCCACACAGTGGAGAAAGTGGAACACAGAGAAGTCAGTCTTTTGCTCGAGATCACACAGCACAGCAGGGGCTGGGCCGGGCCAGCAGCCCCGCTGCCTGGTTTCTGTGAAGAAGAGTCCGGTTCTGCTCAGCGTCCTCGGTGCTCATGACACGGCCGCCCTGATGGGCGAGGACTCTCCTTCCACCCCCATCTTTGCCACCTGGTGCATTACTCAGGTCACGTGTGGTTTTTCCATCGACCGCAGTAAGCACAAGGGCAGCGTGTCTGTAGTCTCCTGAGCTGGCACGGCCCAGGGCAGAGAGCTGGCTCTGCCTCTTACCAGCTGGGTGGCCTTGGTGAGTCACAGCCCCACGGAGCATCTGTGCCCCTCACTTGTGCGGCGGGGACCTACGGGGTTACTAAATGAGAGCATGTGTGTGGTTAACCCAGCATCTAGAGCATAGTAGGAAATAAGGAGTGGTTATTAATATTCAAATTAACAAACACTGGCTATCTAAGTTTGGGGGAATGAGTCATTCTAGATTGCTGGGAGTTTATACTTCTGAAAGCCACACATATTTAGCTATTCTATTGGGAAACTTTCCTAAATGGATTATTATGATTCCTGCTTTTTAAATTAACCCAATTTTACTTATTCTTGATGGCTCACAGACATTACTATGAATTATAGTGTTTTGATACATGTCAGGATGACCTTAAGGTGTGCTGAGCCTTCCTTAAAAGAGCCCAGAGTCCTTTAAAATTGGGTGTAAATTTTGGGTATGAATCGTGCAAGAATCTTGAGGACACTTCTCCATCAACAAACATACATGAGTAGAAAGATTCTGTGGCACACCTTTGAGCTGCTCCAAGGTTTGCTAGGCTTTTGGGCCCGTCTCCAGCCAGGTAAGGCTGCTAGAAAGCTGGGCTCCAGGAGCACAGAGTGAGACGTGACTAAGTTCTATAATCCCCCCCATGCAGAATAATACTGCCAGCTCAACTCTCAACAAACACGTAACATACATGTAGCATGGGTAACACGAACTTCTTAATACCAAGGAATATATAGCCTTCTCAAGCCAGGAGACTGAAGCATTGGGAGGGAGGAGCCCACTGCTGGATTTCATTACTCAGGATTTCTATCTTCCTCCACATCCTGGCACCATCCTTACGCCTACTTGAACTCTGAATATCAAGTCAGGATAAATTGCTCCTGAGCCACATGCAAACCTTGACACATTAGGCCAACGCTGTCTGAACGCCTGCCCATGCTGGGTCCTGCTCGTGCTGTAGTCTGGTGGAGGATAAGACCTCCCATCGGTCAAAGGTCTACAAGGAGTCAAGCAAAAGAAGGCATTCTAGAATCAGACCATTTTCGTTCCAACACTGCCTCGACCACTTCCTGGCAGAGTTCTCCTGGACAAAATACTTAAACCATCTGAGCTAAATTTCCTTATCTGTAAAAAGAATCAACCACTTATTCAGGTTATTCTGAGGTTGAAAGGAGACAATCTCACCATGCCTGGCACACGGTACGTATGTTGGTCGTGATTCTAGTTACCATGAAGACGGTCACCTACAATGGGAGTTTTGCAAACAACAATTCCTTTCATGCCCCACTTACTCTCTAGGCAGATCTCATGGCCCTCACTCTACAGATGAGAAAGGGGAGGTTCCGTGAGCTGAAATGACTCTCCCAATGTCCCAGGAAATGGATGCTGGGTTTTAAAGCAGTGACTTTGGCTCCTAGAAATGCCAGACTGCTATGGAGAGGCCCCCACAGGAACCACACTCCATAGAAGGTCACGTGTGTTGGCAAAGTGGGCAAAGAGCAAGGCTTACCCCATCATAGCCATTACAGTGTCACACTCTTCTGCCCCCGGGAACAGAGCTGGCTGCTTGTCACTCCGGACCCGCAGATCTAAGAGGGGGGTCTGACACTTTCCCATGTCACCCCAGCACAAAGCAAACATTGTGTCACAGCAGCACTACGACCGTAAAAATTGAAATGCCAATGTAACATGTTACCATTACGTGACTGTCTCTGAATCGGGAAATGTTCAGGAGTAAGGTGCCCCCATTCTTCCAGTCTGGAGGAGGGCAAGGCTGGCCCGGAACCCTGTGTAGCAGACCCAAGGGAAAGGCCTGGGAACAGCCGCACGGCCATACAATGGTGGCACCGTCTGTCAGGAGCATGGGAAGCCGCAGGTGGATGTACACACCGGCTCCAGAGCTTTTGAAATGGTGACTTCAGAAAAGTAAACGAGGCTGGTGAATCTGCTAGAAGGGACTGGGGAGATCTCAAGGAGGAGCATGTGGGTTTCTGCTTATCCCTCTCCCTGACATAAGGCCTAGGATTCCCTTGCTTGCCACTCTGTTCTCCTGGAACAGGAGCTGCTCTGCACCATACTTCACGGGACACAGAGCACATGCCCCTCACTTCCTCACCTGATCAGACCCCGTATTACAAGGGGGTGCCTATTTCTGTTGAGGGCCTCCTGGGTGCCAAGTGTCCTACACCTGCGATCTCATCGACACTCTCTCCCCGATGGAGGAGCAGCTCCCAGAGGACAGAAATTCTGTTTTACTCACTGCATTTCCCCCAAACATCTAGTAAAGTGCCTTGCATGCAGTAGGTGCTTACTATTTATTGACTCGGCGAATGATCATCTCCCCATCATATACTGGAAAGCAGAAGCTCTAGAAGGTGAGCTCACACAGCTAATAGTAGGGGATACCCCAGTTGACCCAGGAAGCCTGGCCCACAGCTACCGTGGCTCACAACAGCAAAATATGTATTCTAGTCTCCCCTGGGCCTCCCTGGAAAGTCAGATGAGGCCACATAAGGAACAAGACCGGAATGCTTACTTGGCCCGTCAGAGCTGAGTCGGGTCCCCTCTAAGGTACTTCCTCTCACCCGGGGCAGCCCCAGGAACAAGGTCAGAACCATGCTCAATCATGAGCCTGGTAGCTCTGAGAGAGCCCAGGGTCCAAGTCCACCAGAAAGTTCTCTAGTATTTTCTCCCCCTTCCTATGCTTATTACTAACCACATATATTCTTCCGCAGTAGCTACTAGGGGACTCAGGCCCTTCCAGACCCTTTTTGACAGCAAACCTCCCAAATACCACAACAACTGTTCAGAGATGCCTGGCAGGGAAACCACCCCTGAGGGGCTAACGACCACCTCAGTGAGGATTTGGGCCTCTCTCCAGTCTGTTCATAAATGGACTTTTTCTGTAGTAGCCTCCATCCACCCTCCCAATGTCCACAGTCCCCTCATCTCTAGACCCTGCAGGTAAAGGGGTATCAGAGATGGTGCTTCCCGGACCCCCAACCCAGCCCAAAGGCCTCAGTGCCACTCAACAGGCAGAGGCCTCCCAGGACTTTCGGCCCCACCAGGCCCAACCAAGACCTCAGAATCCTGCGTGACCTCTCACGCTTCCATTTCCTCTTCATAGGACTGAAAGGATAGTAAGTAGAGAGGGGACCTCAAAAACCCCACATGTGTTTGGACACAGAGCACACTGAGGCTCCATGACCATGACCAAGTCACCTCTCTCCAAGCCTCAGCTCCCACTTCTAGAAGATGGACGCTTCACCTGTTACCCATTGTAAGGACTATTGTATCTATTGTGAGAAGAGACAGGTTTCTAACATGCTTAGCACAGGGCCTGGTACACAGTGCCGCCTTCCAACATTTGTTTCTTTTCCTGCCTTGTCTCCACGACACCAACTACAAACACCTCTGGTCCACTGCTCACACCACAGGCTCCACGCCAAGCTAAACCTTCAGTCCCTGCTGGTGGGTTGGGTTTTGCTGGTTGAGCATGTCCTCCCTCATAGGCTCACCCCCCCCCCGCCCCACTTAGTAGGATGATCCCTTCTCCCAGAAATGAAACCTGGCTGGCAGCCTTCTGCCCCTTCTTGAAAATCCTGGGGTCCTCACACTTCAAAAGTCTCATATGCCGGCTCTCCAAACCCTTTACTCAATGTACACATAGTCCTCTCTGCTCGTGGCACTGTCACTCCCCCACTGCCTGGCAAATGCCTATTCAGGATCCTTCTTGGTCCAAAAGCACTTTGCACATGCTTTTTATGGTGGCTTTTATAACTATCTATTCACCTTTCTCCAGTCACAGCTTCCCCAGAGTCGAGCACAAGTATTATACATCTTGGGAACACTTGCACAATGCCTGACACACCACAGGGGTTTCGTAAACAGGCATGTATTGACTTAATGGGTGGGTAAACGGAAGCAAAATGAAGGGACGGACTGGTGAACGTTCAGAAGGGTGGACATATGGGTGGGTGGGTGGGAGAAAAGATAGGTGAATGATTATATGGAGAGATGAATGGACAGATGGATAGGTACAATGGATGAATGAATCTGTTCCCCTTCACTGCCTACATTATAAAGTCCATGAAATCACCATGGTGTTTCCTGTAGCTTTTAGACCAGACAGAGCACAAGGCACAGGACGGGAACTAGTGGGGGACATTCTGCTGAGACAGTTTCCAGGAGCATAGGAGCAGGACCCACTTGACGGGGGCATTTAAGTGCTATCTAACAAGATACAAATACACACACACACAGACACAAAACACCTGATGGTCCACTACAGTAGGCTCATAAAGGCTCAGGAGAGTTGATGACTCAATTTTAGGGGAATTTGCAAGTTGGTTGTTAAAAATAGCCCTTATTCATAAGGACATATCAGAAAGAGAAATCAGGAAAACAGAACCATTTACAATTGCATCAAAAATAATAAAATACTTAGGAATAAATTTAACCACCAAGGTGAAAAGATGTGTATACTGGAAACTACAAGACATTAATGAAAAAAAAAATGATAAAGAGGGGTGCCTGGGTGGCTTAGTCGGTTAAGCACTGGACTCTTGGTTTTGGCTCAGGTCATGATCCCAGGTCGTGGGGCCCAGCCTGAAATAGGGTTTCTTGCTGGGCACGGAGTCTGCTTGAGATTCTCCTGCCCTTTTCTTTCCCCATCTGTTCTTCCCTTGCTCCTTGTGCTCTAAAATAAATAAATAAGATCTTAAGTAATTGAAAAAGACACAAATGGTGGGGTGCCGGGGTGGCTCAATGGGTTAAGCCTCTGCCTTCAGCTCAGGTCATGATCCCAAGGGTCCTGGGATCGAGCCCCACATCAGGCTCTCTGCTCGGCGGGGAGCCTGCTTCCCTTCCTCTCTCCCTGCCTGCCTCTCTGCCTACTTGTGATTTCTGTCTGTCAAATAAATAAATAAAAATAAAAGAAAAAAAGGAAATAAGTAGACCACATTAAACTAAAAGGCTTCTGCACAAAGAAAACCACCAACAAAAAGGCAGCTTACCAAATGGGGGAAAATTTTTGCTTACAAATCACATATCTCATAAGGGGCTAATATCCAGAGTCTTTTAAGAACTCATAAAACCCAATAAGAAAAAAAATGAATCTAATTAAATACAAGGCAGAAGATCTGAAGAGACTTTTTTTCCAAAGATGACACACAGGTGGCCAACAGGTACTTGAAATGATTCTTACCACCATTCACCAACAGGGAAATGCAAATCACAATCACAGTGAGAGTTCACCTCCAACCTGTTAGGACAGCTTTTAGCAAAACACAAGAAATAATATGTGCTGGTGAGGATGCTGAGAAAAGGGAACAGCAGTGAAGTGTTGGTGGGAATGCCAATTGGTGCAGCCACTGTGGAAAGCAGCATGGGGTTTCCTCAAAATATTAAAAATAGAATTACGACATGATCCAGCAATTCCACATCTGGGTATTTATCTGAAAGAAATAAAAACACTAACTTGAAAGGATACCTGCACCCCCATGTTCACGTCAGCATTATTTACAATAGGCAAGATATGGAAACAAGCTAGGTGTCCATCAACGGATAAACAGATAAAGAACCAGTGATACACACACAGGAGTACTATTCAGCAACAAAAAAGAATGAAATCTTGCCATTAGTTACAACACGGACAGAACTCAAGGACATTATGCTAAGTAAAATAAGTCAGACAGAGAAAGACAAATACCAGATCATCTCTCTCTCCTATAAGTGGAATCTTAAACAAGCTCATAGAAAGAACTGATTGGTGTTTGCCAGAGATTGGAGGTGGGGGCGGAATGGGTGAGCTAGTTTTGTTTGGTTTAAATAAATCAAAGAATAAAATATTAGTCAAAGACTGGGTTTTCATCTTTGGGCAATTTTTTAGGTGTTCAACTTCGCATTACCAAGCTGACCTAAAATTATTCAAAATATTCTCTGAAAGGATTGATATGATCTCCGGAATTAGATATTCCTAGTCTCTCTCCAGTGTTCTTTCATGGGATGATCCTGAATCCCTAGAGACTACTTTATCCACAATTACAATGACAGAATCGGTGATAAAAAGAATCTGTAGTGATCTGATACAATCCTAAATTTATAGTGGAAATTTTAAGGGCCTGTTTAGCCAGAGTGGCCCCACCTGGGTTGAACAGCCATTTTGTTGTTTACGCAGTAAAACTTAAATTGACCCCCCCCCCCCCAGGGGAACTTACTTAAAAGCAAGTCCGGGAAACCAGTCCCAGGTAACAAAGACCAAATACAAGGGTGGGTCAGGTCAGGTGGAGATAACAGCCCGAATGCAGGGATGAGTCGGGTCAGGCGGAGACATCCAATCAGTAGAGCTCTGCATACTGTCTCTCTAGCTACCAAGGAGTGTGGGCCCCGCCTTTTGGGCACCAATTCTGACCAAGGTGATAGGATAGTGCAAATGTCTACTATAGGGTAAACTTTAATTCAATTGGTCACTTATGTGTGACCTAGCAGGACTGTGCAGCTTTCTCTGTGTTACAATCTCATCGGCCACCTGTGCGTGGCCAGGCCCAACCACATGGCCTTTGCTCTATAAAAGTTAGTCTGTGAGGAAGGGAGGGGTCGCCCTCTCTGTAAGGGGCGGCCCCGACGAGTCTGTTTGACAGTGGGCTTGATTCTTGATGCTTGGCGCGGAATAAAGCTTTGCTTGACCTTTGCTTTGTATCAGTCTCGCTCCTTTGACCATGGACCCATTATTGGGGGACCCAACAGAAATGAGGCCGATTAAAATTGAATTATTTTTATATTATCCCCAACCCTAAATATATGGCACTGTATGTTCCTAAAAATAAATGTGTAGGCAAATCATTCATGACCCCCATAACTTACTTAAAGAAAATGCATGAAGCAAAAATGTAGCTCTCGTGTATCTTTAGGCTTAACTTGGAAAGCTGAGCAGTCTGAAAAACATTTAAAATTGTTTAAAATCCCTTTTCCAACTTCACTGAGATTCAATTGACGTACCACACCCTGCATATACTGTGCAACTGGATGTGTTCTAACCTACATACACCCATGTAGCGATGAAACCATCGCTACACTCAAGGTCACAAACATTTCTCCCAACCCCAAGAACTTCCTTGCAACCCTTTATCTATCCCCCACTCTACCGAAGCTGCAAAGCTAACAATGCTCTGCTTAATGTCATTACAGATTCATTGGGGCCTTCTAGAACTATAGAGGTTTTTGAAAAATTATATAAAACAATTAAATTTCCTAAAGGTGGTACTACTCAAAACTCACCACTTCCTATTTTAGGACATTTTGCTATTGTTTATGGTCCCGCGGTTCTTTACCTCTATTAGATCTGTGGAAAGAAAACAGTATATACTGGTGTACTGCAGTCCATCTCTTCCCAACTCGATTCAGAGAGGACATGTTGGCAGATTAAAGTCAGCCTTGGCCGAAGGAGTTACCCCAGTACGCAGCGGGATTTTTCCCTTGGAAAAAATCATTAAAAATGCCACTGGCCATACACAGGTGAGACTTGGGGAA
The DNA here is from genome assembly GCA_004024625.1 of Mellivora capensis. NCBI lineage: Eukaryota > Metazoa > Chordata > Mammalia > Carnivora > Mustelidae > Mellivora > Mellivora capensis. The sequence continues at coordinate 232,889 of PISX010000674.1, forward strand.
AATGCCCTTACTTACTCCCACCCCCCACCCAGGAGGTTTCTCTGTTATGCAGAATAACAAGCCAGAGAATGCAAATGTCCGGGAGTGGAGACCGAGCTGAAATGCTTTGCATGAGAAAAAGTGAATTCAAGGAGGGTTTAAGAGAGATTTGGAACCCAGGAGACTGGGAAGAAGAGACGCCGTGGCGTGGGAGGAGGACGACGCCATGGGAGGCAAAAGTCTGGAGGCATTTCATGCAGCTGTACACAATCAAAAAGCACCCCACTGAAATCTTCAATAAAATCTATACTCTTACCGGTGCTTTCAAGGCAAATGGAATCGTTCCGAGGAAGGCCAAGAAGTGCCAAGCCCTGTCTCCCAGCGGGTGGAGGGACGGGGCAGAGCGAGTTGCAGCCAAGGTTAGGTTACTCCCCGGGAAAGAGAGTGAGGAGGTCTAGTCCACAGGGCCAAGTGGGTAAGTGGTGAGGTCATGCTGTCCCTTTGCAGCACCTCACGGGGAACTGGCCCTGGGGCAGCTGCTCCAGGATCACCAGCTGAAAGGCTCTCTGGGCAGCCTGGTCCCTCCTCCCACACAGGCCTCCTGGGTTTCGGTGAAGGTCTCCCTAACATTTAGGGTGCTGCACAGCTACCTAGCTCCTCCTGGGCCCCCCACGCTGACTCCACCCTCCCCCCACCCGGCCCTGCTCACAGTGGTCTCCCTGTTCCCCCATCCCAAACAGCGAGCCTGACCAGGTCTCAGCCTGACCCAGGTGCTCAAAACTCACCTGACTCTCCTTCCATCAGGCTTGCTAGGTGGCAGGCCTGCAGCTTTGCCAAGGTCAGAGTCACCATTCCCAGCTAACATTTACATCTCCAATGGGGTCCTCAGTGCTTTAAAGGCCAGAGATGGAAGTGAGTTAATGTAATCACTCTAGCAAACTTGAGAGAGAGTGCCTTTTTTTTTTGGTAATGGTAAAAAGGTTTGTTGTTTTCATTTGGGTTTCTTAGGGCCAATCCTGGACCACTGTGGGTGGGTGGCTATTTAACCTGTAGATTGCTCATTAAAATTCACAACACCTAGTGCAAACCATGTGCATGCTTGTTGATTATTTAAGGATGCCCCCTTACCTAGGAAGCCTGAGTAGTGGGTGACAGTTTAAGGATTAACCCCGGGTCAGTTTTCTTGAGATTACAAAGCAGCCTGATTTATCTGGGAGAAGCCATCAAGGGAGGAACCCTGGTGCATGAGGTATGAGCTGTCCCCTTTCCTGCGGGAGGGGCTGTGATTGAAGGCAGAGCGAAAGCAAGGCAGTGGGGTCCTCCTTTAGTTTCACCTAGAAAAAGAGGGAGGTGGAAGACCTTGGATAGGGATCCTGGGAAGTAAATGGAGCAGGTCTCCTTATTCTTCCCCGCCAAGCAGGTTTATGGTTAACACATTAAAGATAACTTCCAAGAATGCCTCTATACCAAGGAGAAAATGTACAGTGGTTGCAAGCGGGATGTTAGATCAAACCCTTGTTGAAAACAAGACAACGGACCCAAAATGGAGTCACTTATGCTAAGCCCCGCATCACCAAACAGGGACTTAATTATAAATTTGCCTCTCCCCGAAAAGGCATCTTAAACCAGCCAGTCAGGAATCACCTGATCATCACTAGTTAGGTAATCTGCCCGATCAACTTCCTTGATCCCACTCCTTTCTGCCTACAGAAGTCACTTTGTAAAGCTCCTGTGGGACCCTTTCCATCTGCGGGATTGGACACAGTCTGATTCTAATCGATTTTTCTGTTGTTCAAATAAGCCCTTCAGATGCTTACTAGGCCTCAGCTGATCTCTTAACACCCTGGCTTCACCTCTTAACATATACAGATCCAGGTAAGTCGCTGAAGTTCAAGCTCAGTTTCCTTATCTGTAAAAGGGAGATCATCATAGTACCTAGTGTAAACTTAGACTAAGGGGGCACCTGGGTGGCTCAGTGAGGTAAAGCCTCTGCCTTCGGCTCAGGTCATGATCCCAGGGTCCTGGGATAGAGTCCCGCATCAGGCTCTCTGCTCAGCTTCCGCCTGCCTCTGCCTACTTGTGATCTCTGTCAAATAAATAAAATCTTTAAAATAAAAAAATAAAAAAATAAACTTAACTAAGGATTAAAGGAGGAAAAAAAATGATGCACCTGTGAACACACACACAGGTACTCAAAGAATAAAGAAGGCCCAAGTACTCAAAGTCACCAGGGCCAGGGGAGCCTGAGAAGGTCTGACATCCTCACTGATGGTCAGAGCTACGTCCCACCGGGCAGGGTGCTGGCCAAGACAGTGCTGGGCCATTTGTGGGAAAGATACCCAGGCTTTAAAATACCTGGGGGTGGGCAGTTCCCAGCAGTGGCTGGCCTTGCCCTGCTCTTTCCCTTCTCAGCAACTGCATGGCCAAGATACTTGTGCACGGTAGACGTGGCTGTTATGCCTCGGGCCCTTCTCCAAGCCCAAGTGTCTGAGCACTCGGGCCTGGGGCACATCAGGCTTCTTGTGTTTTGTACTTTTATAATAGGCCTTTACTAGCAAGACTACCAGATGCCAAGCTGGCACCCAGGAAAGAAGGGGCGTCTCCCCTACCCCAGGGGACAACCTGGCCCCGAGCACAAAGATACTATTTATTCTAGAAGGTCCGAGAAGAAAGCCCCGACTGATTCATCTCAAGATGAACGAAGTCCTCAAGACAACAGCAGGGCCCCGGGGCTCCTGTGCGCAGCGCTTAAAACAGTGAGGCTCTTTCAGACGCCCCAGAGCCACACCACGTTCTTCCCATTTTTCAGATGGGGAAGGGGAGAGCTCAGCTGGACAAAATTAAGCATCAGCACTACAGCCCAGGTACTCAAACTCAGCCCAGCCCTCCTGGGGGGTCCCACGGCAGTTATAAAAACGACGCCAAGTCACTGGACAGCCAGGACAGGGAGGAAGTTCTAGGACCAAACTGGAGAGTCTTCTCTTCCCGAGAGAATAAGAATTGGAGGTCGGGGTCTCTCCAGGTCCAGCAGGAGACAGAAATCCCCGTGCAGTCTATGAGATGTGTTCATCAAAGCGCAGAACCACAGACCGTAGCTTCCTCTACTGAAACGTCTCTTTTTAACGTTCCTCAAAAGGAATCTCCTCCACAGGGCAGGGAGTCTAGATCCTGGAGCTAAAAAATAGTAATAATCCAAAGACTTCCCCATTAATCGCGCTTCGCCTGGGTAGCGTTAGACATCTAAACCAAAGGACACACCAGAGTCCAGAACACCAGCCGCCTTCCGCCTTTACTGAGCCAACATGACGGAGGAGGGAGGCAACAAGAGGATGAAAATATTCAGAGAGCTCAGTCGCTGGGTTCACCTGGAAAATGGCCTCAAAACTGCATCAAAAGGTAGATTTGACAGTGAGCTTGCCTACGTCATTTATGCCATTCATACACCGCGCATATTTTTTCAGGAAAGGGCAACACAGAACATCTGTTCACCTAAGCAAATGTTCTGGGGGCATACACGTTTAATAGTGAACCACTCCAAAGTCAGCTCTACGTGGCAGTCATTAAGCAAAGAGGAGACGCACACTCCGCCTGGAAACATAAACCCTTCCGAAACCTTATAACATGAATGGTGCCTAGGACGTCCGGGTAGGGGCAGGGCGGGAAGATAAGCCACCTTGCTTTTTGCAAACTAAGCAACCACATCACAGTGACCATTTTGCTTGTCAAACCAGAGAGCCACTCCACCGCCAGCATCTGGACTGCCATCAGTCCCAGTGTCACACGGACCCCAGGGTTGAAGGTGAAGGAGGCCTAAAGGAAAAAAAAAAAATCTTGCCTTTTGGCTCTGTGTGGCAAGCTCTCACACCGATTCCCCACAGTGAGAGGCAAGCCACAGAGGCAGCCGCTAGCTAGCTTGAAAGATCCCATGAGGGTAGCCCTGGCCAGGGATGAGAGAGGTCAGCAGCGCCCTTCCTAGTTCTCACAGGAGAAGGCGCTTCACGTCGCCCCAGAATAAATCCTTTCTACAGCACCGCCCTCTAGAACAGGCCCCCTTGTAATCTATGCAAACCCTTAACAGAGGTCAATCTTTCTCCCCATTTGCACCTGCTGAGACCCACAGTTGAGAAAACACACCACACCTGTTGGCTTACGCAATTGTATTTTTTAAGGCTGTCAACAACCTGCAGACAAATCCTCTCTACCTGCTCTAACCCGGGAGCTCAGGGAAGCATTCCACAATTGAAAGGCCTCCCGCGGAGCCCTTGTGCTCCCACCTACCAGAGAAAACAACCTGCAACCATCTGTCTCCACCAGCCTGATTCAAACAACTTCATCATCCCTCCCCAGAGTCCCGGCCAGCACCCATCCAGGTTCCCTACCGCTTTGTAATGGTCGCAGGAGTCCCGACTCTGGCCCCGGGTAGGAACCCACAAGTTGATGCTTATAGGCATGGCTCGACTCTCGGCCGTGCAGTCTGGGGAGCCACCAGCCAGCACCCTCTCCGGGCATCTAGTTCAAAGCACTGTGGAGGCGTGTGAAGCCTCGAAGGTTAATTTTAGCTGAAGTCACGCTCCCGCTGCGGTCAGATTTTCTTACACAGGCCACCTCCTGAATAGCGGCAGCTTATGTTACCCTGGCCTGCTGGGCCGCCCTCTGGCCCTCAGCCCCGACTGTAGAGCGCTGTGATTCTTCCCCCACCCGATTCTCCTCGCCCTCCAAAATAACCTGACTCTCTGTGCTTACATTTTCATGACACACTCGAGAGAAATAAATCACGGTTTCTTTGGCTGTACCAGGCAAACAAACCTGGGGAATCGCTCCCCGTGCGCCCGTGCTTGGCAAAGGCCAAGCAAGGAAGCTCGAGGCCGTGGGGCTGCACTGGCCTCCCATCAGCCAGGCGGTGGCTGCTGGGGCCACACAGAGGCAGAGACCTGATGTGCTTTCATCTTCTCAAGTGGAGTTTGGACAACGTCTGTCTGTGCGTGGTGCCCACACGTGGCTCATCTTTTGCCCGACACTTTCTCTGGGAGGAACAAGAGTCCCTGTCCTCCCATTTCTCTGAAAGCCTGATGGAGAGGAATCTGCATGTTTCCACCCCAAAGTCTCACTCCTGCAAAGCAAGAGAGTGTGAGCCTTCATTCAATCTCGCCGAGCTTCTGAAAAGGCTATCTGGTCACCCGCACGGCCGTGGGTTCCAGATCTCAGTGAGTGGACAAGTGTCAGGAAGGAGATCACTAGAAGCAGCCCATTTCCAGCCTCGCTTCCTGCCAAGCCCGGTGATGGAGACCTGGCAGAGAGGACTGGTTTGTACAAGGAAGGGCTGGCTGCCTGCCCGAGGGAATTCTGGTCTGCTCTTCAGGTGGCCTTTTTTGTGGACAGGACCATGGAAAGGGATATGGAACAATTAAATCCAAATCGGACTCCTGTGATCTCCCAACAAATCCCACAGCCTACAACCTTGCAAGCAAAACACTGGTGTGCAGTGCTTGAAATAGGTGTTACTACCACACCCAGAAACTGCTCCGGGTAGGAGGCAGTGGAGTGGAATGTCCTTGCCCCACCTGAGGTCTACCTGTTCCATCCCCGCACCCCGCCCCGCATCCTTGGCCTCTCTGTAACACTCATTACGCTTGTGAGGACTTCATTCATTTAAGTATTTACCGAGCTCGTAGTACTCTGTAGCAGGTACTTTTCTAGACTTGGAGGACTGAACGGTAAATAAGAAAGTGCTGTCGTGTGGCTTTAATTCTATGGAGGTCGAGGGGTGGGAGAGAGAGACAAAATGGCAATAAACTAACAAGCCAGCTAATACCAGATAATGACAAATACTACGAAGAAAATGCAGTAGAGAATATGTGGCAAGGGCTGGAAGGATGCTATGGTAGAGTCATCAAGAACGGCCTCTCTAAGGAGGTGACATTTAAATAGAGACCTAACTGGTAAGAAGAAGACCACCATGCAAACATGAAGGGCAGTGGCTCTCCCAGAGCAGTATCAGCAACACATGGGGACCTGTTAGACAGATGCTCAGGACTCACTCCAGATCGCCTGAATCCAAAACTCTGGGGGGTGAGCCCTAGCAGTCCGGGTTTGAACAACCTCCCTGGGTGATTCTCATACACACTACAGCTTGGGACCCACTGATCTAGGGGAAGAACATTCCTGGTGGGGGACTCTATCGACAGCAAGGATCTCTGGTTAAGCGTCTGATTCCTGTTTCAGCTCAGGTCATGATCTCAGTGTCCTGAGATCAAGTCCCAGGTTGGGCTCTGCACTGAGTGCAGAATCTTCTTGGGATTCTTTCTCCCTTTCCCTGTGACTCCCTTTCCCTGCTCCTGCTCTTTCTCTCTAAAACAAATAAATAAATCTTTTTTTAATGTTATATTCATAAAACCTCAGTGAAAGCACCCACAAAGGAAGCAAAGAAGGTCATTTTGAATCCAGGTGGCCAGTGGGAGGCTTTCTGTAGTGCCTGAAACTGCCAGCCGCTGAGACTGACTTCTCCCAATCTAATAAAACTTGGCATCACAAAGTTGGCAATTAGATTTCCTGTAAAAGGCTAAATGCTGTGGCCTTCTGCTTCCTGATTCTGAAACTCAGTAAGAAAGGCATTAGTGTGTGGCAGCTGGGATAATCATTTAATTGATCTTTTCCACCCATAGAAGCCTCCCTTCCCTGCTCCAACCCACTGAATTGTAAATCAATGTCACCTTCATTGTGAGCATGAAAAGGGAGGAAAAAACACAGCTCTCCCCAAACCAAATTGGAGTCAATTTCCTAATGGGGCCTTGGTGAGACTCTAAATGGGTGCTGCCATTTCTCCCTCTCTGGCCTCCTCCTGGGCCACCCACACAGCTCCATCAGGGCCGGTGGCGGCTCTGGTGACATACACAGCAGAAAACAAGGGGCTTCCTATGGTAGGATCTCCATAACATAAAGGGCTTGGATTCTGTTGTCTGTCAGAGAGGATTCAGATCCCCAAGCTGGACAATATTTCGGAAGCACCCAGAAAGCATAGGAATGGAGGAAGGGGTCTGTAAATATTTATTTTCCTCTTCCTCATTATTGCTGTGTATCATTTCATTCACTGATCTAGCAAGTACTTATAGTGCCTATGCCCTACGCACCCTTACTGGGGGATATCGAGCAGTGAGCCTAACAGACATGCAACTTACTGTTTTGAGGGAGGGAGACACGAATCATAAAAGGATGTCAAATAAAGACACAAAAAGATATCAGAGGACAATTGTGGCAAATGCTATAAAAATGAGTCCATGGCACCGTGAGCCCATAATGGGATTATGCAACCTGTCTAGCTTGTTAAAATACAGATGCCCAGGCCCCAGGCGAGCATCTAAATCAAACTCAGGACATGGGTCCTGGCACAGGTGTGTTTAACAGGCTTCAAGAGGTTTCTCACTGTTGGAGTTGGGGTTGTAGGCAAGCAAGGAGAGGGGGATGGGAAGGCCGGATTGATCCGTGTGGTAACTGACCAGAGCTGGAAACACTATATAAATTATAAGGGAAGTTTATAAACTAAATGACAAAATAGTTTATCTGTATAAACTATATACTGATCCCTATAGTACATAAGTACAAACTGATGTTTAGTTTATCTTGATGTAATGTTTGTAGCTATGTCTATATGCATGGATTAGTACACACACATTTATTTCTTTGTTCTTCCGACTGAAAAGGTCTAAAAACAACCACACCCTAGTAGCAACAAGCACACTCAGTGCCCATATCTTGGTTTCTAAGACCATTCTCCAGTATAAGGAACTAGGGATCCCCAGAGAAACTGCTGATTCTTGAACTGAGACAGGAGATATTCCAGACAGGCCTGGAGTACTTACAGTGCCAGAGAGGAAGGACGTGTGCCCCCACCAAAACATAATGATGGCAGTGTGCCAAAGAAACAGAGGAGCTTACTGAAAGAGCTCCCCGTGGCCAGAGCTACAACAACGTGAGCAACAAAGTAGGACTGGATTAAAACCCCAAGCATGAAACGAATATCCATGAGCCCACACTGGTATAAGTTAAGTGACTGAATAAATAAATAAATGGGGAGAATAAAGAAATCTCCCATGCAAAAAGAATTCCAAGTCATGTATGTAGATATTCTGTTCTCAAGGAAGTGGAGTGTGAATGGCCGCTGCTTCATGCAGGCTGTGCGGAGAACGGTCTGGAAAGGGGGCAAGGAGTAATGTTATAGGAGTGAACCCCATCTCCACTTCGTCCAGATGGTCCGGAGGAACCTCACCAGGGGTAAGTCCTGTGGATGGCACGTGCCCCTGATGCAAATGGCGCTCTACTTCCAGTACCCACAGGCCCGGTCTACTCGTGAGAAAAGCACGAGACAAATCTCGGTAGGAGGAGGGGGAGCATTCTACAAAACACCTGACCAGTACTCTGCACAACTGTCAAGGGCATCAAAAGGAGGGACGTTTGAGAAACTGCCACAGCCAAGAGGAACCTGAGGACACCTAAACCTAACGAGGCATCCTGGATAGGGATCCTGCAACAATGCTCCTTAGGTTTAAAACAAAACAACAACAACAACCTAAGGAGATCTGAGTAAAGCATACACTTCACGATAATTTTTAAGTATGGGTTCATTAACTGTGGCAAACGTACCACAGCCGAAGTTGTAAGCAGGAGGAGAAACCGGATGTGGAGAGGATGGGAGCTCTCTGCACTATCTTCACACCTTCTCTGACAATTTCAGTCTAGTGGAAAAGGACAAGTCCCCTTGCGAAGACAAAACACAAAGCCCCACAATAGATGATAGCATGAGGCAGGGTCTGAACACTGAGCTCTTACGTGCCCCCTGGGTGGTATGTGGATTGGGCCATTTTCAAGGGCAGAATGCCTTGCCTGAAGTTCAATGTGAGGTGAAAAAACTTCAGAAACAGCATTCGCGTGTATACACACACACACACGCACACGCAACACACACAGATATATGTGTAAAGTCTATGCTCTAGTGACCCCGTACCAGAAGCTCTTCTGGGGGTGGGGGGAGCGTGAGGCTTCTGGAATGCTCATTAGTAACTGTGAAGGATAAAAGGGCTTCACAAAGGAGAGGCCATGCAAAACTCCAGGTTTGGCTTTGATCCTTTCAAAAGAGCCATGAAAAGAACTATTTGTGCCCCAAGAATAAGAATCTCCCAGTTAACAACCCGGAGCCCAATCTCAAAAGATCCCATTTGTTCCTAAAGATTTTGCATTTGATTCTTCCTCACCTTGAAGAGAAGGAATCAAAGTGCCTGAGGGTCCCCCGAATTAACCAGATCAAAAGTGATGGGGGACACCATAATTAATAAGGTAAGTTAGAAAACACCAGATTCTAAGAGCTCTCATAGAGTTAAAAAACATCTCCAAAATGAATTTAATACTCAATGGCCCGTGGTCTGAGGATTTCTTAGGAACATTTTTTAGATCCTCTATTGCTTGGAAACGTGAGTCAGCTTCCAGCAGCAATAGGTGGCAGCATTTCTATTCTCTTGGCCACATTCTACATAATTTACTATTAACAGACAATTAGAATACAAGGGTTTTTCAAGGTCCTACCATCTCCTTTGTTTTCCATTAAAGGATAAGCTTTCTTTACAAATTGCTTTTACTAGAAACAAAATCACATCTTTTGAGGGAAAAAAAAAAAGAAAAAAGAAAACAAAAGAAAAAAATAAAGTGACAAATTAATTTCCCCAAACATAATAAAGCTAATTTCATCATCTTGTCCCGGCCATCTGCTTCGTAGATGTTAATCTAACTGCGTTTTCTACTGCCCGATAACTTGCTTAATTCAGTTAGCTCCTGTGACCCTGCTTTTGTGAACAGTTCTCCATGAGACCTTCCCCTGGTGACTTCTACACCAGGAACCGGCTGAGCCAGGAGCATCTCTCTCTATGGAGCAATGGCGAGGCGGCCCCTTTCCAGCTGCCTGTCCATCCGAGAATGAAGTTTTAAAGAAGCCAGCTACAGTGGCCAGAGCTTTAGCTGAACTGCGTTGGGTTATGGGTACCATGGAGCACCTCCTGGGTGTCAGGCACTAAGATCTTTATAGGCACTCACTGCACTGAATCCTTGCCATCTCAGACTTGCTTTCACTGGTCCCATCGTACTCCTGAGAAATCAGAGATCTGCAGAGGGTAAAACCCTTGCTTAAGCTTTCAAAACCAACCCTGTCTGACCCAACAGTCTAAGCCTTCGGCCACTATTCATGTAACTCAGGGTGACAGAGTGGGCCACTTCTAAGCCTGGGCTTCAGCAGAAGCACCAAGTTGAGTGTGAGACAAATGTGCAAAATGAGGATTTCAAGGGAAAATCAGAAAGCCAGTTTCCAGGCATTTCCTGCTCTATCAGATGGAGAATATAAAAAGAGAGGAAAGCGTGGTGAGAGGATTTGTTTGAGAAGAGGGTGTCGTTGGAGAACTTTGAGCTGTAAGCCCATCCTCTATGCACCTGCTTTGATGGGGTCATGGGGGATCTTGAGATGAGCCTTCCTGCCATGGTGCGGGATGCTGTGATCTGAGATCCGCCTCCCTGAGAACCTTGAGGGAGGAAATGGCTGATGGTGGACCAGAGACCATTTCGGGCTGGGGCTGGTCTGTAGCCCCCACAAAAGAAAGCCACAGCTTTCAATAGAGCAGGGAACTAGCTGAGGAAGGTACCATCCCAGCAGTCAGCTTTCTCCATGCACAGCTCCCTGGAAATAGAGGGGGAATGGCCGACTGTTTTCACCCTCCCTCTGCAGAGTCCTGATCAGGATTCAGGTTTGGATCTTTGATTAGTATTACTGGGAAAGATGCTCTACTTCTTCATTTGAGACTCTCTTTGCAAATGATTGTGACCACAGGGCTTTCTATGAAAGAGCAGAAAGACCAAGAGCTGGGAGAGCCTTTGTCCCAGGGCAGGAAAAAAAAGCCCCAAGGGGCTTTGTCCATGACCCACACACCACATTCATCCGAATCGTTGGTTACAGGAGTAGTCTCAGTTCCCGCTGTCTGTCAGAATCCCCTGGGGAGCTTTTAAAAAACACAGATGTCTAGGCCCCACCTTTGAAGAGTGATTCAGTAGGTTTGAATGACCCACACAGCTGCCTTTTTTTTTTTTTTCCTTTTCAATGTTTTCTAGAGAATTCTGATGCCCAGGCAGAGTTGAGAGTGATCAGATCATGCTCTACATAGAGAGATAACATGGGTAATTATCTCTGGAGGGAGGAAGGGGGAGGACCTCACTAGCACTCCAGTTACTTCTTAATGTTCAGATAATCGAGATTATACGGTGAATGGGGCAGCACGGTCACTCAGTATTTGCTCCCGAGGAGGGCCTCAGCACTGCTCTTTCTTGTCTCTCCAAGTCTTAGCATATGGCGGCAGACAAAAGCAGTAGGAGAATATGAAAAATCAATGCCCCACCTCCTCTCCAGAAAACAATCTACGTTTTATAGATTAGAGGACTGAGATTCACAGACTCCGTTGGCCTCAGGTCTGGCAGTGACCATGAAGGGACGCTGACTTTCAGCCCAGGCCTCCTGTTTCCCAAGGGCAGGCTCTCAACCATGGCACCTTCATCCTTCTGTGAGCTGCCACGAACGTGGAGATGAAGACATTCTCTCTCCTGGCCCCAGGCCTGATCCTGATCCACAGTTTAAGTACTTTAGTGACAGCGCAAGTGACTGAACGTCAACGTCAAGGCCACTAGGAAATAGGCATCACGTGCCAGGTGATAGCCCTTGGATGGAGAAATGGAATTCGGGAAGGGAAGATTTTCCAGTGAGAAGTATACTGGAGAATTCAGCCACCTACCAAATGCATCAGATTAGAAGGCCGGAAGGGATCTTGCCTGACATTTTAGGGCCTTGTTTCTTTTCGTAGGAGGGTGTGGGAAAGAAGCTGTGTGAAGACGGCGGCGCATTGTGGCCACTGAGGACAACTCATCATGAATGAGGTTTTAAAAAATTGCACATGCAATCAACTACCCAGCACCAAGTGGGCGAGACATCAGGGGACAAAATAAATAAATAAAAACCCGTAGTGACATTCCAGGTGCAGAAATCAGACACGCATGGTTTCGTGGAAAAGACCCGGGCTTTGATTCTAGGCAGGAGTTGGTTTGAATTCCGGCTCTGTCACTTACCAACTGACCTGGGTGACTCTGGGTAAGCCATTTAGCCTTTGGAAAATCCCCGCAGCCACAACACAGAACTCCCTCAAGATTTCGCTGCGCATCTTTTTTTGAGAACCTAGACCAGCCTGGTTGCGTATTTCAAACAAATGGAAAGAGACAGCCCGATAAGGAAAGGCGGCGTCATGGTGCATGAAAATTTAATGTCAGTGACAGTCAGGTTTGGTCCTAGGCAATAGGAAGCATAAATAGCTGTCACCTGATGGCCAGGTCCTCTTGAAAATGGGTTATTCATCTGAGCCCATCTCCCACGGGACAGCTGCAAATACCATCAATAGTGGCACTAAGCAACGGCCTTATTTATAGCCATTTATAGCCCAGATTCCAAAGATAGAAGAGGTCAGGGAGGCTGAATCCTTTTCCAGACTCCCAGATTCCTAGACGGTTGAGAGGTGAGGCGGGAGAACAGGTCTTACAGGACTGTCTGAAGACAGTGGGAAGACTGTTAATGAAAGTGAGACAAACTGAAAAGGAGAGGTTTGAAAAGAAAGAAGCCACGAAGGGAGGAGATGGAGGTGGTTCTCCCTAAGCCTGGCGTGCTGAATCAGCACCCCTCATCTGTGAGACTGCCCCCTCTCTCAGCTAACACCTAGACTCAGGTAAGTAGAAGACTTCTCAGAATCTCCCAGCATGCATCCTGAGTTACGTGAGGGCCATCCAGTTCCCCCGGCCACACCTGGCATGAAAGCATTCTCTGATGCCCACGGAATCAAGTCCCAAATCCTTGACTTGACTTTCAAGAGCTGCTGCTTCTGGAGATGCCCCTGACTGCCCACTCCTAGCCTTCACCTCAGCCCAGTGAGACGACTGGTGATTGCTCGGAGAGAACCACGTCTTTCCAGCCTCAGGGCCTTCACTCCTACTGGAGAATGCACAGTCTCCAGAAATGGGGATCCTACGTATTTCTCAAAGAACAGTTGGTTCAAATACCACTCTTTCCCCTACCCCAATTTTTCCTTGAGCTTTTCATCCATGTACTTAAGTGTCTTGATTCCTATTTTCCATGTTAAGGTCTCTGAGGGCAGGATCTATGATCATTCCCTCCATACCCCCTTGCAGTTTAGTGCCAACTTAAGTGCCAAGAAGTGTTTGTTGGATAGATGGATGGATGGATGGATGGATGGAAAGAAGGACAGAAAGAATGGATGGATGTGATGGATTACAAAGAAACCAGCAGGGAACACATTACTCATGATGTCACCGTCATCCAGGATGGCCCACAGATGGAATGTCCCAGTTATCACAAAATTCTGATGAATACAGTGCTCCTCCCACAACACCATTCACAGGTTTGACCACCGATAGCTACCAGCTCAATCTACCTTGCATTTCAGGTGGAACAGACAAAACTGCCTTTGGTTGACAAATCACAAAGCACTTGGATATCTCACAAGACTCAAGGTGAGGAATCTCCTGGTCGGTGCCGTACCGTATGGTGTGCAAGGGGGGGTGGTCTGCAGAGTTGGTGGAAGCATAATTGAAAATACATAATTTTTCTATATTCCCTTCCACAGTGGAGTCTTATAATGCTCATATGAACATTATATAGTTTTAACTAGATGACACTACAAATCAGAGGCACAGGGATGGACACGGACACACACACACACATACACACACTCCAAACTGTTCTTTCCACTCTGACCCAATGAGCAGCCCTGAATTCAGAAAAAGACAGTAGTAGAAGTCACTATGCACACCAGCCAGAGGTCACATTCTGACATCCCTCTCCTGTCTCCTCCTGAATCCCAGCCCTCCCTGGTCTTCAAGCTCTCCTCACCCCAGGCCAAATATCCCTAGACACAGCCCAGGACCACTTCGCAAAGCCACCAGCTTTCAATGGGGAGAGGCGGAGGAAACACACGTCCAACAAGTCAGGCCACTATTATTTTTTTTTTTAATTTATTTATTTGTCAGAGAGAGAGCGAGAACGCGAGGGCGAGGACAGGCAGACAGAGTGGCAGGCAAGGCAGAGGGAGAAGCAGGCTCCCCGCTGAGCAAGGAACCTGATGTGGGACTCGATCCCAGGACGCTGGGATCATGACCTGAGCCGAAGGCAGCCGCTTAACCAACTGAGCCACCCAGGCGTCCCAGGCCACTATTATTTTTAACTTGGCTCCTTTGTGCTCACAGGTAGAACCGGTTCTGTGGCACCAGCTTCTCTGTCAGGAAAGCAGGGAGAAGAGTGGGGCGGGGTTGGGGGGGCACTTCCCTGGCTGGGACAGTATGCTCCAGCCCTAGGGAGCTGCCAAGGAGTCCCAGCAGTTCTCTTCCATGAGCACGGTCTTGTGTCATGGCACTCAGGTTTCTCTCCATTGAAAGCAGTATCTCAATTAATTCTCCTGTCTTCTGAGGCAGGGATGGCTACCCCTTGTACAGAGGAGAAAGCTGACACTTTGGAGAGGTAAGTGACTCATCTCAGCTGCACCAGATTGGAACCCCGCTCTATCCTCATCATTAAGCTACACTCCCACTATTTCAGCAGGTAACTGGGAAGGCTGTAGCGTTCCATGCTGCCACGTGCTCCTGTGCTCGGCCCTTGTCCCCCACTGAGTAGCTGTGGCAGCCTCTGCAGCTGGAGAGGGACCAGGAAAGGCGAGCTGCAGCTCACTGGAGGAAACGTCCCCCTGCTCGATTCCCAAGGCAACGCTGACACACTCGGGTGTGATCAGAGGCTCCGTCCGAGGTAAACAGATGCCCCGGTGGTGATTCCCTTGTAGAGTTTTGATATATAGCACCAGGCACGATATGCCCACCTGGGAGTTTTTTGGTGCCAAGAATGAACAGAAGGGAATGCATTGCAGAAATATTAACCTTGGCAGTCTCCCGTCACAGTAAACCGCTGGTTGAGCTTTAATGAAATCTTGCACAAGAGCAGAAACATCTGTATCGCTGGTAAAAATAAACCCCAGCCTGGAACACATGACCTTCTTTGCACAAGGACGTGACAAACCTGGAGAGGAATGGAAAGAAAGCCTTTCTCCGTGACTGGATCAAAAGGACTGTTTATGACAGAGAGGACAACACGTGAGGTTCACAGGCTTCTTGCCAATGAAGACCCAGTCTAAATGGGTGCAACTTGGGGTTTCCTAGCGGGCTTTTCTGTATGGGAGAGCAAAAGTCCTGCAAACTGCCTGTCCCCCCTGGCTCTTTTCTTGTCTCCCCAAAACCATTCTCCAGGATGAATAAACACCAACATACTACTTTGAGCCTGGCTAGCACAATGAGGTCTAATTGCTTTAGATATCCTGAATTAATCATCCAGCCAAGTCAAAATTAAGAGCATGGCCACTGTCTCATATAAAAGATGTAACAAGGAGGGGCCGGTTCTCAGACCACAGGCGGCCAGGGGGAGGCCTCCGTAATCACGGAGTAAATATCACTGTGGAGGGAGTATGGCATCTTCTGCTAAGTGGCTTTTCCTCAAAAACAAACAGCACAGGGCCTTCTGAAACCCAGACTCGAGAGAGTCCCCTTGCCCAATCTTCCTCCTTCTCGACATACAAATCCTCTGTACAAGTTCCATGCCAAGTTTCCCCAGAACACCAGGATGAAGACCCCCTTCACCCCTAGGGAAGCCATCCAACGCTACCTTGAAAAGCTCTTCCTTCCACTGAGTTGAATTTTGGTCTTGACTTCATGCAGAGAACCCCAGAGATTAATCCTTCCAGCCCTTTGGCATCATGTCTCCCCCACAACCCTTTATGTAATAACAGTGTTCCACTTTGTTTCTCTCAACAAGGCTGTGGTTCTCTCACTCCCTGGCTGTTCCTCTCCAAACAGGGTGACGAGGAGTAACGATGACAATGGAGATGATTAAAATAAAAGCAATGATATTAACTCTCTTCTTCATTAAGCACGTACTATACAGCATAAGCTCTACTATGCATTTTCTAGGCACTTCTAATTAAATCCGCACAGCAACCCTGGAGCTCAGGACTATCATTCTGTTCAGGTGACGCTCTGGAGAAGCGGAAGCTCACATGCGACCTAACTCGCCCAAGGTCACGAGCTAGTAAGTGATGGTGTTGGCATTTGCACGGAGACTCACTCCAGAGACTGCCCTGTTCATCCTCCTGCAGAACAGGGGCCTAGTCCTGCTCAGCCACATCCTCCCGAAATGGTCCCCCATATGACAGCCTGCTTCATTGTACCTGGGGCTACCGATGTCCCTGTGCCTGACACCATCCTTGCCCTGGTGGGAAACCAAACTGCCTCACTGTATTGGGAAGACACCGATTTTGAACAATCACTCTGGTGCTCTTTGCCTGGGTAAAAGTAAGCACTAAAGAGGGTCCAGCAAACAAACGTGAGAGCCAGTGAAGACAAAATATCTATCATTCAACAGTCTGGAGAGACGCTGGGCTAGGAGAAGACCCCAGCAAAGAGAGAGGTGCGTGAAGAAAGGCTCATCCCCGTGGCCGGAGAGGGCTGGCAGAGGAATCGGCTTTCCAGGAGACCCAGCAGGGGTGGGGGGAGAGGGGCAGCTCTGCTTTATTGCCAGCTGACTCTCTGCCCACCCGTTTTCCCTGCCCATGCTACAACAGGACCCCGCTGTTGCCGAGCTGGTTGGACTAAATCACAGACAGTAAAAATGACCTGTCTGGCTGCCGTATCCCTGATCAAAGCAGACTCATTTCAAAGGCAAACTGTCAGCAACCAGGGAGATTGCCATCAGACAAGGAAAAATAAACGATAAGGTTACCTCAGGGGTTAAAAAAACAAACAAACAAAAAAACCTCCCTGAAAAAATAAAGTGTTCTTTTGTGCTTCTGAAATTCTGTCCTCATAACTCCGTGAGGAAACACAGACACTAATTAAGGAATATGTTTGGGTCCTGGGTGACATCCTAAGGTTCAGGATGGCCCCATTCATGCTTTGTCTCCGGCAGAGACATTTTCCGAAGCTGTGAGCTTAAAGAGCTTGTCCAACACTGGCGATCAGGGCCGGAGCCCAGGTGTGTGGAGATGCCGACGTCTGTCCCCCACACCCTCTTGTGTTCACCACGGTGTATCGAGAGCACAAAAGTTTCCAAAGGACACACTCCCGCACGCGCGTGCGCACACACACACACAAATGCACGTCTACAGACACACGCACACACACACAGATATCTGTTCTCCTTCCTTTTCACTCTATTGAAAAAACAGTGGAATCTCCAAGCCACCAAGCTGGAATCACACTAAGCTTACACCTCTGGATAGCTATTTTCAGATTCCAGATTTCAGATAGCTATTTTTCAGGGCCTGCATTTTCAGAGTAAAACAATTTGGTCAGGAAAGGACACGACTGGACAGTCTCAGGATGTCTCCATAGAAATGGGAAGAAGAGGGGCGCCTGGGTGGCTCAGTCAGTGAAGCCTCTGCCTTCGGCTCAGGCCATGATGCCAGGGTCCTGGGATCGAGCCCTGCATCAGGCTCCCTGCTCAGAGGGGAGCCTGCTTCTCCCTCTGCCTGCTGCTATCTTGCTTGTGTGCATGGGCTCTCTCTCTCTTTCTAATAAATAAATGAATAAAAATGTTAAAAAAAGAAATGGGGAGAATAATTACATGTGAAAGGATGGGGAAGTGGAAACTTTCCTTGCTTCTCAAGCCCTGGGGACTTCCTACTACCTATGAAACCTACAGATGGGCCCAGGAGGGGTAGCTTTGCC